>APFE031513196.1:93721-135899 GCA_000404065.3 Pinus taeda
GTGCGGGGATTGGACACAGTTTTCGCAGGGGGTTCTTTGGGGCAAGGTAGGAGACTGTATTGATGCCTTTGATAGATGTGGATGGATGAGAATGACTGGTGAGAAGCTAAGGAGAGAAAGCAAGCACCTTGAATTCTCCTTAAACAGCTGAAAACATTGATATTAAGCAAACTTAAAGGCAGAGCATAGCAACCATGAATTCTACCTTAACACTTCATTTGCCTAATTTGCAGAAGAAAAAGTAAGAAGATGATTCACATAAAAAACTTACAATTAAAAAGAGAGGCACACCATCAATACATGTAACTACAAGAATCCCAAAAAGGACTGCAAAACCCTGGTGTTTCTTCCTTAGCCAAAAATTGCAGAGATACAATGAGTAATACAATAGAAGCTTTCTCCCTCAAGAGTCCAACCATGAAAATGACTAAGAAAGTACATAATATAGGCAAGCTAACATCTTTCCTTGCCTCTAAGGGTCGAGCTCACTATCCTAGGAGCTGTTTCAACCAATTCCAAACTGATCACTAAAATCTAGGCAGTCAAAACAACTTGTCTCTATAAGCTAGGAAACCAATTCATTCATTTAATTTTTGCCTATCTCATGAATGAATCTTCTAGAAGAGATAAAAAGTGTCAAAACATCATAAAATTACATCATTTACATCAAGGAGGATCAAAATTCACTCCAAAAAGTCAAACCTAGTCAAAACTGCGTTTTGCTGAGCTGTGGGCACAATTTTTGTGAAAATTGCCCAAGAGGTCGCGCACTGATTCTCAAGAGGTAGCGCACATTTGGAGCAGATTTTGAGGCACGTCCAGGTGTCCAAATGAGGCAAGAGTTGGCTTTTTGGAAAGTTCTGGATGTCTACTTTCCAACCCAATTGGAATTTTTCAATTTGAAGTTCCTTTGCCCTGTCAAAAATCAAATCTCCCAGGACTGGTCTAAAAGTGCCAAATCAGGCTCCCTCAAGGAAGAGTGTTGTTGCAGTCAATTTTGGAATGTCTTCTTCAACCCCAAATTAAGCTCATGATAGCTCATTGAAAATATATTTGTGTCTAGTTATCATTTTACCCATCAAGAAAATCATTTGGCCAACCAAGCTAGGAGAAAATGTGATTTTCCCAAGGTCACTTCAGAGGTGTCTTTGATTCTCCTGAGGCAACGGTATTCTTGAAATTTCTCTCAAACCATGACACCTGTGAAAAACTTGAAGGATGTTTTTATTATTTGGCATGTTTTGGACAAAACCCTCTCTCCGTTTCCCAAAATTCATCTTTGATTTCTCTAAAACATCTTTTGAGTGAAACTTATCCCGATGTGTGAAACAAGGAATTTTGCCGAAATGAAGCGAAATGAAGGGGATAAGTGGCTTCTAAATTCTGGGGGAAATTTTTGGAAGTAGGGAAGGATGTTGGGAAGTAGAGGAAAGTGGAATCTCAGAGATTGAGTGAGGGGAAGGGGTCCAAAAGAACAAAACATAGGCCGAACCTAGAAAATTGCCAAGTTGTAGCTAGAAACTAGGGTTTGTGCGAAAATGAGGAATTTTGGGGATCTCAGTGATGGGAAGTGTTTGATAAGGTATATGAAAGATAGAGGAAGGTGTATGAACCTCTGGATATAAGTTTTACTAATGATTTTACCATCCAAGAGAAATTAGCTTTCAAAATCCTAGGAGAGGGAAATGACCTTGCCTAGGTGCAACTGAAGCATGAACAAGGTGTAAAATGACTCATTAGACACTGAGATGATAATGACAACCCTATGAATGATGATAGACTCAACTGAATAGTGAAATAGATTGGCATTTGGGCAACTTTGAAAAGAGTGAGAGCAAACCCTAGACCTAATGCCTAGTGACCAAATTTTGCTTGAAGACTCACTGATGACAAAATTTGACCTTGACACTTCACAATCACTTTGTAAGAGAATATTTGATCACTGGAGGAAGGCTGGAAAGACTGACACTAACACAGTCTTCAACTCTGTGAAAGGGAAAAGGCAGATGGCCTTCTTGCAAGCTCAAATTCCACTACCCAGGACTCATGCACATTATTAGAAGCAATCCTCATTTGAGTTTAATATACGCGATGTGCATTCAATTGATGAAATTGAGATGAAAAAACAAAATGGATAGATGATTTCTTCCACTTTAACTCATACTGCCATGAGTTTGTCAAAGTTTCAGGTCACTTTAGCCAATACACAATCATAGTTGAAACTAGAAAAGGTTTCCTCACTAGCAAAGGACACCAAGATCAAATCCTTGGAAGACCTAGTGCTAAAGATGGGATATGATCCATAAAACATAAATGCAGTAGAAGAAACTGTTAAGAAGAAAAATTTTGAGCTCTTAGCATTAAGGAAGCAGCTCAAACTGCCAGCTTCTGAGGATCAAATGACCAAGGAGATTGAAGAGACCAAAACTCATAAATCTGACATGATGAAGCTCATCATGGAATAGAATCTGCAAATAAAACATATGGAGGAGAAAATGGAAAATTTGGTTAAAGAGAGGGAAGAAGCTCTTAAGAAGGCTCAAATACCAATGGATGTAGTTCCTCTTTTAGTGGTCTCAATAACCAGGGTTTCTACTTCAGGAACAACATCAACTACAGGTACATCAGAAGGAGTTGAATAACTTGCAGAAGTCGTTCAAAATCTGTCCATTCATACAGTTGAAATGAAGAAGTTACAGGATGAGTTGAAGGAATTAGAACATATGAAGACAGTTGCAGATAGTTCACATGCAACCAAGTTGAAGAGGACAAAAAGTTAGATTGAAGTTTTGCAGAAGGAAATCAAGGAGTCCTACCTTGGAAAGAAACTAGGTTTGGCAAAGGAAATTCTATGGGAAGAAATTATTGAAACAATCAAGGATATCTGGCCCTATATCAAGATAGTCTTTGATCAAAAAGACCTATTGGAGAAAGCTCAGGAAGCTATGGAAACTATTTCTAAAGAACTTGAGGACATGCCAGAAATTGCTTATGAAATAATCAAGTTGCTCAATTCTAAGGAAAGATACGAGCTTGAAGAATTGGGTATAAATGACAGGACAACAACTATACTAGAAGTAAATAAGATCATCCCTAAGAAAAACCTCATCCTTCAGTGATCCAGGTGGATTTTGGTGCCCACCCACCTATCCCATTTGGACCCCCACAACTGTCTTTTTCAATTTTTCAGTTTCCTTAATTATAGCACATTTTACTATTTTTAGCAGTTTTTTGGGTCCTAAACTTCCAGAGCCATTTTGAGGCCCTAAACGATGTTTTTTGGGAAATCTACCACTAATGATTTTTCTATTAAAAAATCATCCTTTCCGTTGTAGTGCTCGGAGATATCTTTCCAATGGGCTATCATGCACGTCAAACAGAGATAATATGACCAATTCACGACCCCAAGAAATTGGCTGCCTAACTCACCCCAAACGGGGCCCACAAGTTGGTGTTTCATCTTCTAGGGTTAGGTTTCGGGATGTGAAAGGTTTTCCATTGTTTCTCAACAATAAATAGGCCTTCGAGCTTCATTGTAAGACAGTTCAGAGGCATGTAGCCACCACATCTCTTCTCAGAGATAAGCTACCATCGCCCTACTTGGTTCATTTCCATTACTGTTTGTAAGCATACTTCAATATCTTGCATTAATGAAATGAAGTATTATTTCCGCTACATATCTGTGTTTATGGTTATCCCTGTAATTTTTTGCGTTCCTGTTTAAGTCCGGATCATTCAGTTGGAGGAAAAGTGTAACAATGTGAATACTATAGTTCAAAGGCTTTTCGGTAGGTTAGAACCCTTGACCAGCAAGGTTTTGCCCCCTATGCTTGTGATTAATGACAAATTAATGCCCATTGAGGATTATGTTCACAAGCTAACAGAGGAAGGTACCAATGCTGCTATAATTTGAAATATAAGAGGTGCAACAACACCAAGGTTTATGCTTAATGCACTTAGAGATTCCTTTTTTATCCTAGATGAAATTAGGCATATATTTCGAATAAAACCCAGTTTCACTAAGTATACAGAGATGGAAGAGATTTATAGGAGACAACCTAAGTTATATATCCTAGATAAGAAGCATTGGGAAGAATTAGCTAATTTACTTGACTAAAAGGGTGATCAAACAACATTCAATATTTACAGGGATAGTCATCACCAACTCAACAGTTATCAATTTTTCCGGCAATAGTCATCGATAGCTCAGCACTAAAATAGTGACAGATTAACTATCATTTATATTCTTGATTTTGTAATTATCTATTTTTGTAAATAAGTTTAAGATATTTCCTTAGTTCTCAGATTCTATAAATAACTCTATTTCACAAGTTATTAAGGGTTGCACCCTTGAAAAAGAATTTCTAAACATTGAATGTACTTGACTTTTCTGAATCATTATTACAAAAGAAAATGGATTCTAAATTCTGATTCATGCAGTTTTGTTTTTTGTAGGTTTTTCTAGTTTTATTCCACAGTTATTTCTTCATATTCTTATGTTTTACAAAGATAACGAGGTAGAAGTATTTGTGTTTCAAATATTATTCTAAGCTTCTGAAGTGATCATCTATAAACATAATGAATTATATAAACTATGTGTTTCATTAATTCCCTCTAAATCATAGAATAATCAACATATTTTGTAAGCTTAAACATATGTTGTTAAACATTCTGAACATAGTGTAAAGGTTTTCTTACTTATGATTATTTAATTTTCAATTATGAAGACTGTGATAGTCATACCATCTCTCTATTTCTTCTCACCACCATGCAAGCTATATCACTGTGAGAATTTTAGTAACAGCCCTCTATTTAAATATTAATACTATTCAAAAGGTTAGGCATCACTGTTTTAAATCGATTTCATACATTGGTCCTCAAAATTAAAACAAAACCCCCAAAACAATTATCTTATATGCCCTTGCATGATAACTGACCATTATCATCTCATAGATACAACATACTACTCTATACAAAATATGAAAATATGAAAATGGCCAAAACTACCTAACTATTGGTGAGTGCTAGTATTGCAGCAAGAATGTTGCAACTCTTGGACTACCAACTTTACTTTTATCAACCCAGTAGTTTGTAACAAACTTGGAAGCATCAGTGCTATATGCACAAGTACTAGTTCTCACTGTAAGTTGTCCCTTGGTCATCCAGCGCGAGATCACTAAGAGCTCAAGTCAACTTCTATAGATTTCAGGAGAAGCTCTATGTGTGATGAAAGGAAAGAAATATTATTCTACAGACGCTACTCTAACTACAGAAAGGAGAAAGACTGGAATGTAAAGAAGGACCTAGTAAGCCCTAATTAGCAAGCTAATTCTACTTTTGCCAAAAACACTATGAAAACCATCAAAGAAATGCCATTACCTACTCAAGGAACTAAACAACATGTAACCATGCTTTTTCTGGAAGTAAATAAGCAAAAAACATATTTTTGGATTTTTATGTGTTTTTATGTGAATATAACATGCATCTAATTTATTATGTGTGAGTGTGGCAGCGAACAGGTGGCGTTGGAGGGCGGTTTCAGAGCTCGGGAGGATGTAGGATGGTGTGGATGGGTCCTAGGAATCCTTAAGTGGCATTCTAGAGGGTTTTCCTATACTTGGCCTTCAACAGAAAGCCTATAGGAAAAAGTACAAGAGGACACAGGAAAACTACAAGAGAAAAACATGGAAACTACAAGAGGCCTACAAGAGGACGCCGATAGCAATTTTCCCTATTTTTAGGGTGTGAGAGTGGGTGGAAAAGGTGTATGAAGGTTGGAATGAGGTGTTAGGGAACCTAAGGCCTACCATGAATCACCAAGAGAGAGAAAGATGATTGGGCTTGCTCAAGGAGAGAGGAAGAAGTTCTATGAAAAAGAAGGAAACTAGAGAAGAATTGATGTGAGGTTTGAGAGACCTATAAGACATGGATCGGATGGAGGGTGTGATTTATAGTAAGCTAAAATACTATTGGAAGAGGTCAATTGCATAGAAACTGGCAGTCAACCAAGAAAATCAAGCAACTAATGAGATTAGTGCATCCTAGAGAAAACAAAGTTTTCCACTAAAATGGCCTAAACTATGATGTATAGAAGGATATGCTGGGAAATTTTGCAAGAAAGGAAAGCATGCAAAAGGACTATTGAACATCAGGAAGTGAACATCATAAATAATATCTAAAGCAAAGAAAAACTGGACTAACAACCTAATAGAGAGCTACAAACACTTAGAAGTCCTAGGAATGAGGAAAAATTGTCTTTTTGGGGCAGCAAGAGAGTCTTTACCTCAAATCATGGTCCCAGAGGGAGTCAGAGAGGCCAAGGCACTATTGCTAGCCTTTTGAATCTTTTCTGATCAATGCTTAACCTACTACAGAAAGCATAAAGCGAAGCAAGATACTAAATCATCAAAAGCAACATATTCTTAACCATAAGAGAAATACATCTAACAACAAACTAATCTACAAACTGAAGTAAAGCATACAAATATAAGTAAAGAGAAGCTTGGCTACTTGGATTGGGCCCTAACCCAAGAGCTTCAACCCTTTGAGGTAACTCAGTGCTAACTCAAAAAGGATTCCATCTTCATTATCAAAAAATAACAAGATTACATAAAACTATCATAAAATAGTAAGCTTGAAATTTGAGCAGAGTTTACACAAGCAAAAGAAAAAGTTGACCCTAGTGAGGCCCTAGGCCTCTCTACTTATACATATGAATCTATCAACATATTCCTTAAAATATGGGAGGCTTGTCTCCCAAAACTTGAGATAACTATCAATCATCTTGCGCTTGCTCGGTTGCCTTCTAGTTCATGATTCGACTGCTTGTACTCCGAGTTGAATGAAGGGGAATTCGAAGTGAGGAGAAATAAATGAGGGGGATTCCATATTATAAGTCCTCTCCTCTGTCTACTTTGAGTTATTGCTGTAGTTTGACCACTAGATCCTTGATTTTGACCTCGAAATCCATCAATAATCTGCATTAAATACATGTTAGACCACATGGCATAATAACTAACTCAACTCACCCTATAAGCATAAATATAATAAAAAATCATACAATAAGCTAAGACAATGGTTGATTTGACTAGGTTAGGAGGTAAAATGAGCCCATATAATTACCCATTTATGAGGATCATCAACTATCACTGAAAAATCTCATTTTAAATAAAAACCTAGATGATATGAAAACTATAACAAAATAATAGCTTCCTTGACTGTGTTTGTCATGGTCAGAAGTATCCAAGATAGTGTATAAACTTAACATTACATTCTTTCTTCCCATAGTTTCCCAATATGACTTCTTCTAGTAGATATGAAGCAACTCTCAGTATGGTAACCAATGGTCATTCCCCCTAGGACTTCATAAAAAAGGAAGTTGTAATGCCTCGCGATCATTAGATAAGTGAATATTATGAAATATATACCAATTTAGCAAGAACACACATAAAAATAGTAATATTCACCTTTTTTATGTGATATTCAATTAAAGGGGCAAAATGGAAAGAAACAAAAGTAAAGTATAAGGAAATATGAGGCGAAGCTTAGTGATATGAGTCACATAAGATTTTTGGGGAGTGCTTTGAATATGTTGAATTTGAAGCTCCTCGGGGTGATAGTTCAAATGGTTTGAATGTATCTCTCATATTATTTTCATTTTAGGTTCAAATCCTGATGAGAAATTAAATTGAGGTGACAAGCCTAGATGGGTAGATGCTCCTGAGAGTTGAAACTCCCTCATAATTGTGTTTTCAGATATCTTGGTCCTTGTTAAATCATATACCATTGGTATACCTGAGTTACAAATTGTTAAATAAAATCCTAAGTTATTGCCACAACTAATTAATTTGATGTTCAATATAACACAAATCACTTTAATTAATTACTAATTTCCAGAGTTAAACAAAAAAGAAGAAGATTTTTTTTTTTTTATGCATCTACACTTAGTATGTCAACTCCCTTAATGTACCTATTTGGAGATGGTGAAGGCTAAAAGGCATCATTATTTAGGGAAAATCATGGAAAGTTTCATAAATTGATAATGGATTACATAAAATATAGGTTGTTAGGATGAGCTAAAACATTAATGCTAATGTTTGAAAATGAGTGTGGTGCAAGAGTTGTGTTGAAGTTGTATAATAATGTGAACACATTGAAGAATTGTAGGAAAAGAATATAATTTCATTGGAAAAGTTGTGCTTTGTATAGGAGCATATATCCTCCAATTACAAGAGAACAATGAAATATAGAAATATGATAAGAGTTACAAGTGTAAGCATACAATATGATGCTTCATGGTGTGTAAATAGACTATCATGACATAAAAAGGATAAAAGGATTGGAAAATTACTAAAACCACTTGAGTAATAAATTATAACTCTTTGAGTTTATACTATGAAAAAGTATTTCCTTTAAAAGAAGTGAATCTCACATGTGGAACACATTATTATAGTTTTTACAGTGTTGGATTCCGCGACATCTAAGGGGTCTTCCTAATGTGAAGTCCCCATTAGACCTAACATTGTTTAGTTTAGGAGCCCCATCCAAATATAAGGTCTAACCACCATTGCAAGTGATTTTAAAGGAATGGCTTGGTTAGAAAACATACACAAGAGATCATATGCATAACTTTTCTCTAGCAAGTATGTAATCTTTGTGAGGCATCAAGTGTAAGGTGTAAAAGGAGTTTCCACACAAGAGAGATAAGAGACGATCCTGTAATAGAAAAATATTAGTACTATCCTAAGCGGGACATGTAAGATCATTTGAAGACATTCGTTAGTTAACCTACAATTTTTCTCAGAAGATAACAAAGATCATATAAACACATAACAACACCCATTCAAAAATATTCATATCTAAAGAAATGAAATAGTTCATTATATTTATTATGTGTAACACAACATATACCAAAAACATCTAAAGAATAGTCTTACAATATTTACGATACATGCATGAAAGATGGTTGGCTCAAAGAGATTATGATAATTAATGAAAGATCCAAGTACATTGTTACATTGATGAAACACTAGCTCCAATAGTGGAACATGAAGCTACAACTTTCTTCTCCAAAGGAATTATCTTCTCCCTTATGCCAAACTAGAGAAGACAAGGTCAAATCTCTAAAATTACAACCCCTTTGATTGAGTTATGAGGGCTTATTTATAACAAATGTGCAACAAATGCTAATGAACTTGGGGCTTCCTCATGACTCTTTGAATTCGAGAACCTATGGACTTCTATGCGACTCTTCATATTCTACAAGTGTCCCTTAGAATTATTTTACATTAAGATTATTATTTGTAAAAAAAAGGAAAAAACATCGAAATTGTGGCTCGATAAGACAAAACTCCTCATGGAGAAAAAGATAAATCAATGGCTTGAGAATGGAGTTAATTTGTGATGTATGAGTTCCATGTTCTTAAATTTGTTGCGATAAATTTAACTCGAATTAGAAGATCTACAATATATCACATCTTCACCTCCAAAGCATCTGATAATATGGATTTGTAGCTTGACTGTATGTTACTCCACTCCCAAGATAATATCATGTGGACTTTAGCTAGCCCAATTTCATATAGTAGAATAGTGTTCTTCGTGATATCCAAGACTTTTTGATTTTTTTCTTGCTTGATTTTCTCAATATACTCCTTTGTCTCCTGCATTATGACATCCTTAACTCTTATCTCTCCAAGTGAACCCACATATGGTAGTTTATGTTTTTGTGTTAAGGACTCTAAACCACTATGCACTCGAACATAAGTAGTTATGGTGTTGATCACTTGTTCATTAAGGTGAGTGTAGTTTTGAGTATGAAGTATTAACTCTGCTCTATCCACCTTGGCAACCAGTATGTCCTTCTTGGCCAACATCTTAGGAAAATTAGGATACATGATGCCCTAATCCTACATAAGATATGCAGCTCCACTTTTAACGTATAGAAGCTTCATGATCTCTTGATATTTCCTCTTAATTTGGACTAGGTATGCCACCACCTCATGCATGACAATCATCTCATTGTATAGCTACTTCATGGTGTCTTCCACCATCTTTAGTTCTTCATTTATGGATAATGATAGCTCCATTGTGCTGATACTAATAGAAGACAACCATTAATTCTTTGTGGAGAGATGATCAACCTGTTATTTTGCAAGAGCTGGCTCCTTGTGAAATCATGCATTCTTACTTATAAGATACTTTTTATTATCTTATGTTGTTGTTACAAAAGCCACATTCACTACCATGACTGCTCAGGGATTTATCTTAGTGTTGGTTGGATAAATCATTTTTGCGGACAAGACAGATCTCCCTAGTATCAATAGATATCTAGCAACAAGCAGGACAAGAAAATCTACCTTTCTCTAAACATATTGCGATTCATTAATAAAAACTAAAGAGGTGTTTTAGACCCTACCTTAAGTCCAACGGTAGTTTTTGGTAGCCATGCTCCAACAGCTCCAAAAGAGTTTCCTTTTAAGAATCTACAATCACAAACAAGCACACATCAAATAATACCCGCATAGCTAATATAATAAATCATGTTCATCATGGTGATCAAGGAATCCATGAAATAAACCATAAAACATAGATTATTGAGAAAAATAAACTTGATTGTATTAACTTTGAAATAGAAGAACTTTACAACCTTTGGTGCTTTGATGTTGTACAAGCTCTTCCCGGGGTCCAAACAGGAACCTCCTCTACTTTGATAAGCCTAACTCTCTTCCAAATGAGATCGAAAGGTATGTAATCTCTCCTCTCAAAAGCTCAATTAGGAAGACTAAGTTCCAGCAGCATTTACCCTAAAAAATATTCAGATTTTAACCTCCCAAGTAACCAGCCGAATGCTTCATTTTATAGTGCAAAGGAAGGAGGTTATAGGTCCACCATTGAAGGGATAGAGTCTTCCTTCGAAGGGATAGGCTCCTCACATCAAGGGGTTAGCTCCTTAAGATATGGGATGCATGAACCCTCAAGGAGTGAACTTTCCACCTCAAGATTCCCACTAGAAGCTTCCAGAAATGACTCAAAGTGAGTTTTTAAGAATGTACTTGCACCTTTTAAACTTTTACAGGGGTCCGCACCCATAACACAGATACAAAATGGTTAGGTGCACAGGGGACATGACCAATAGGTGTGGGATTGCAGGTAATTCTAAGAGAAAGTGCGAAACTAGAGTTTTAGAGATTTTTAAGGTCTTTCTCTTGTTTTCAAGGCTTGATATGAAGAACTAAGGTTTAAGACTTGCCAAGCAGGAAGGTATGAGTGACGATAGACTCACACTAATTGCAGAAAGTCAAAGTGACAATTTTTGTGCAACAGATTGCCCCCTAAAGTGCAAAGTCTGTAATAGATGAGGATGGTTTTTGTCATCTAAGAAGAGTGAAGTACTTTATCATTTCAAGGATCTTCCTGTGGACAACCCAATTGGAACCTGTAAAAACATTCAATGAAAAATATATATATGAACATATCATCGCTGAGGTAGGCATTCCCATACTCAAATCAAAACTAACTAGAAAGCTATCTAAACTGCTTTGATACAAGAATGATTTTTAATACATCACAAATATAGACATATGTAGACACAGTATGGGTGAAGCCATATGTTTATGAATAATCCACTATATAAAAAAATTCCTCACAGCCTGGATGGTGGAAACTAGATCCAAGGTCTTGATTTCTGCTTCCCGAACTAGTACGATTCTATCTATGTAAATGAATGTGTCGGATTCGAACATGGTAGAAACCACTTGATTACCAGTCAATGATGTAAAATGTTAACAAGTGTGAGGGAAACCACCAGTAATGTCAATGGCCCTCAAAGTACTCAGTACAATCCATGAAATGTGAATAAATGAGTCAATGTCGAACATGTCACAGAATCCTTTAATCGAAGGTCAATGATGCAACCAGTCATTAATAGGTGAGAAACCTGCCATTGAGGCATGCAAATTCCAAGGTACTGACGATTTCTAGATCATCTTTATAGATAATGAGTTCGAGTCGATAGAAAGCAATCTGTCGTAGGCAAGCCCACAACACGAAATCATAGATCAAGTTTTGAAGATATATATTTGGCAAGGACTAATTGAGGGATGGTCAAGATGGATGACAGATATTTTGCAAATGAATGGTTTATTTGAACTGACCTCTTGAGCACATAACGACACTGCAGATGGTTTGGTGACAATTGACCCAAAGCTAATACCTAGAAACCGACTGAAGACTTTCAATATGGTTTGATTAACTGTTAGGCAAAGGATTTCCCAACCTAGGTGAACAAAAAGTGTCGTGTTCAAGAGTGGTTAACTGCTTTTGTAAACACAAAGTATAACAAACAGGTTCGTTTTTCTCTCTTTTCCCCCACCATTTCTGTCAAGTACCTATTTATTTTTGAAAATTTTGAGGAGGATAACATTTGCTTGATTATATTCTCATCCTTTGGATGAGTCCAACTCAGTTTAAAATTCGAACCCTAAGAAGGAGTGGTCCCTTCCTGTTTGAAATTGAACAGGGCCTTTACTGTTAAATTTTAACGAGTCTAGTATATGAGAAACTCGATGTTTTTCAATTTTAGGGAGTCAAAAGAAGCTTAAGAAAACTCCATTGTTGTCCTTTTTCGTAAATTTGTGTCTCCCAAGCCCGAAAAAAGTATAAAATGATACTTGAGAGAACCGCTCGATCATTACGATCAAGGAGTACTTTTCATAATTTGTGCCTTCAATCTGAAAAAAAGTAAAAAAACGATCGAAAACACGTCGTTTTATTACCAATATCGAACTTGAAACGACAAAAATCCGGCAATATTTTCATGTTTATACGGTCATAAAAGAGCTGTAAGTGAACCGCTCTTTTAATTCCGTTTTAACGAGTTTAAAAAGAAAAACTCGGCAATCTTTTCATATTTTATGAGTCAAAAAAGAGCTTAAAGAGGACTCCTATGTTTCGCTTTTTCGTAAATTTTGAAAGAGTCTGAAAAAGTGAAAAAGTATGCTATTCGTTGAAAATGATTAATTCTCCCTGAAAATCGAATATTCTACACAAAAACTCAAAACATTACTCATATATGTTTAAAACAAATAAAAATGCATCAAAAGTTACCCTTTTAAAGTGAAAAATAAACAAATTAAAAATTCATTTATTCAAAAATCTTATAAAAAGGGCTTTTGTAAATTCATTTTTACCGTTTGGCTTCAGAGTGAAAAGTAAGATTTTTTTGGTAAGAAACTTCCTATGAAGATTGCAGAAAATCCAACTGTTGGAATCGAAAACCGTTAGCTCCAGATAATCCACATCATCCTTATCTTGCATTTCAGCCGTTTAATTTTCATTTTAGGGCTTTAAAATTGACTTTTTTAGGAAACTTTTGGTTAAAAAATCGGTTGGGGGGGGGGGGGGGGGGGGGTCCGCAGGTGTAGCATGTGGCCCCTGCAGACCTCGATTTTTTCATACAAAAGAAAAAGTCAGGGTCCCGCACCTGCTCTTAAGGACGAGTGCAGACCTACGCACTGTCCCTAACTAGCGGGTGTGGACCCCGCGGAATACGTTTTAAAACCCTAATGTTTTCATTTCCACCCAAAAATTTTGAAATTACAATGTCTAATTTGCCTTTTTTGCAATGTAGATATACAAAATGCTCGTTTGGCGGGAACGAGAACATGAAGATGTGGATCTAGCTACATTAATTCATCTGCCTACAATACAAGCATTAAAAGCATGCAGACTATTTAAATTCTGGGCCATACCCGGCATGAGAGCTCAGGTAGAGTTTCTGCAATGGCTGGTAGACAGGTGGAGCACACAGGACCAATATTTCATACTTGGTGGCCACCGGCTCGAAATCGAGCCAGAGGACATTTATTTCATGACTAGTTTGCCCAAGGGAGGTGAAGGATTATCTCTATTCGGGACTAGGCTAGGTGGCCAGTGTGTCGCTAGTCTCTGACTAGAGTTTTTTAATGTCCAAACTGCGGACAAACGGATAGATATTAAGGCTATCTCCCATCCTGAACTTAAAGTGATCACATTTAATATCACTAGACTATGCGGGAGTGCAGCGTTGAATCTAGCTACCGAATCCCAAATGCGAATGGCAGTAGAATATTTCCGAGGCACCATCTTCAACTGGTGCAATGCTGTGTTGGCGAATGTAAAAGGCCAACTGGAAAAAGCAAAGAACAGAAAACTAAAAAACTTTGGATATGGTTTCTTGGTTATGAGCTTTGGCCTAGAGAGAGTCCCTATGTTGGTTCCACAACATCTTTCCAATGAGGCTGGACTTCTCCAAGAGCATATGATTATGCGTTGGGTTGCAGTGATGGCCCATCATCTTGAGGAGGGTACAGAGGTTATCCGATTTCCACCTAAGTATTTTCGTTGGTTGGGGAACCAAATTTTCATGATTCAGGACTTTCCATATGCTGGGATGGATTATCATGGTGATCTAGACATGACGCTTCCACCAGGAGAGAAATGGGATGATTCAGGTAAAATTATTTTCAAAATTTCCTAAATTTTTAACTATTTTTTTTTTTGTTTTTAAATCATCCAAAACTGATAGTAAAAAGTTTTAAAATGCAGATGTGGGTCCACAGTGACCAGCCGCTCTCAAGCCCTATGAGAGAAGACACCCTACTACCATGGCACTAGCCCCATAAGACCAATTAGCAGAGACCCTGACTGAATTGGAGCATCATCTAGAGTGTTTGTCAGTAGACATCCCAGAGACTAGTATATATGATATTCCTCTTAGGTTACAGTGCTATGTGATTGGGGTCCCAGGACCTTTTAGGAGGTTCCTTTATAGGGTGGCCCGAGCAGTGGTTTCTTACCATGATCATCATCAGGGATAGGATGATTGCCTTTGTGGACTCATATGACTTTTTATATCTTTTTGTACTATCATTTTTGCTGATCATAAGGTGTTTTTCAACCTATAATCGAAAACGATATATATTTGACACACTTCTATTCTATGAAATATCATTATTACTGGCTATCTTGTATAACATGTTTATGGAATGTTTTTAAATTTACTGTCTTGATTATTGCAAATGTCTATTTAACATTTGAGAAGCAACTACATCTGCTAATGTGTTTAAATATCTTGGAATATGTTGATATTCAATGTAGTCAAATTCACGTTCCAAGAGACGAACTCTCAAAATTAATCTCAATAGCACTGGATTTCTAATGGCATAAACCATGTTAAGCTGTAATACAACGAGTTCAGAATCCAGCTTAACAATCAAACTCTGAATCCCAAATGAGATGGATTCAGATAATAACTCAATCACTCACTATACTCTGCAATGTTATTTGTTTTTTGACTGAGGCTTACCCCATGCATAGATACTAACTCATCAGAGGGTGAATAGATAACCCAAGCTGTTGGAGAAATGTTCCGTGTACTACAACAAGCACTATCAGGAAAACCAATGTATGTTTGAAGAGACGTCGACATCTGTAATATCAAGAGTAAAATCAAGATAAGCAGGAATAATGATAAAAACACTCTCTAAACTAAGCACACTTTCTAGTCTACAACACACCAACTAGAAAAAAAATATTCTAACAAAAATCTCCACACCAAACTTTAAGCATAATATCTTTTCAGATAAAGCCCATTTCTAAGTCTACCTAAAGAGACACTGTCAAAATCTACTAATTCATAGGCCCCTTTTGCAAGCTTTCGCTTAACAAAAAAAGGACCATGCCACATGGGTACGAATTTTCTAGCCCCTAGCTTATCATTTGCTTGATCGTATAATAAAACTAGGTCTCCTTCCGAAAAATTACGAGGTGTAACATTTCAATCGTACTGAGCTTTTATCCGTTTTGCATGAGTCTCGAATTCTAATGCATCATCACGTCGATTCTCATCTAACTATGCTAAGTACAACAAACGTTTTTCCTCTTCGGAAGTGTCTGGGAGTAATTCTATGGCTATTTACAATGACAAAATTTCGCCTTCAATGGGTAACACTGCTTCCAACCCATAAACTAGTTGAAAAGGAGTGAAACCAGTTGATGTTTTGACTGAGGTTCGGTCTGCCTAAAGCACTGAAAATAAGATTTTATGCCAATTCAATCGATGAATACCAATGATTCGTTGGATCATAGTGACTAGAACTTTATTAATTGCTTCAACCAGACCATTAGCCTGTGGGTAATATGGAGTAGAACTATTGTGACACAGGCCAAGTTGATCTGTTAGTTCAGTCATCATGATGTTTCGAAAATGACTTCCATGATCAGTAATAATCACTTGAGGAACATTGAATCTAGTAATTATATGATTGAAAACGAAAATTGCAGCAGTTTTGCCATCTGCCGAAAATGTAGGAATTGCATCGGCCCACTTGGTAAAATAATCTACCGCAAGGATGATATATGCATGCCCCCTGACCGAGTGAGGGTTACCTGTAATAAATTCGATACCCCACTTTGTGAAAGAACCGATGGCAATTATAGGATGGAGAGGAGCAAGTGGAGCACACATCTTTCAATCAAAAATTTGGCAATTGTGGAATTTCCAAACTCTAGCAATACAATCTTAAAATAATGATGGCCAAAAATAACCAGCGCACAATATCTTTTGGGCTATGGCATGACTGCCACATGCTCTAGAGTGACATTCATTCAAAACCTTTTCAGCTTATTCATGAGTTAGACAACGTCGAAAAACGGAATCCACTCCTCGATGATAGAGTGTATCTCCAATAATATTGTATTTTTGGGATTGGAAACGTATTTTCCTTCTCTAAGATCATGAGATTTCATGCCAAAAAGATTGGGCTTGGAGATAGACAATTATATCTCCATACCATGGGTCACGAGTACTGATAAGAAACAAGGATTTATCTGTAATGGGTTCTTCCACCATAGTTTTAGTATTAGTACGCAGGAAATCACACATTAGTTCAGCAAAAACCAAAGATTTCTTTGCCTTGGATTTCTTGAATTCCAAATCAAATTCCTGCAGGATAACTATCGATTTGGAATACTTGCCCCCTAGCAATTGTTTAGTCAAAATATACGTCATAGGGTTACAGTTAGAAATTAACGTGGTTTTGAGCAATAAGATGTAGTGACAAAATATTTGGACAGCTTGAACAGCTACCAAGGCCAATTTTTTCACATGCGAATATGTAAGCTCAGTCGAATTCAGAGTTTGACTAAGATAGTAAATAACATGTTCATTGTTGAATTCATCTTCCTGAACTAAAACCATCCCAATGGTGGAATGAGAAGCGGCGAGGTACAAAAAGTAGTCCTGGTTGTAGTTGAGAGGATGCAATAACGATGCATGGGTCAACGTGTGTTTAAGTGCATCAAAATATTTGTTAGCTATCTCATCCCAAAAGAACGGAGTATTTTGTTTCAACAACCTAGTAAAACCTTTCGTTATCTCAGTGTAGTTAGGAATGAAATGACGTAAAAAGTTTGCTTTCCCTTGCAAACTCTGGAGTTGGCGAAGAGTCGAAGGCAGAGGTAATTTGAAAATAGCTTCAACCTTTGAGGGATCAACACCGATGCCAGCTTTTGAGACAACAAATCCCAGTAAACGACTTGTTTCTATACAGAAAACACATTTCTGTGGATTCAGCCTAATTTGATAATGCCTACATCTCATAAAGATGGCTCGTAAATGAGTGAGATGATCGGCTCTACATAATGAATGAGAAAGTAAATCATCGAGATAAGGCTGCACAATGTGCTTGATGTCATGAAATGCGTAAGACATAGCCCTTTGAAAGGTTTCTCTGGTGTTCTTCAATCCAAAAGGTAACTTGCAATAAGAAAATGTCCCCCATGGACAAATGAAAGCCGTTTTAGGTTGATCAACAAGGAGTATGTTAATTTGATTGTAACTGGAAAAATCATCCATAAAGGAGAACATCTCACTATCGACACAATCATCAATAATTTTATCGATATAGGGGGTTGGATCTTTAGGACAAGCTCGATTAATATCCCTATAATCAATACATATTCTTATCGTTCCTTGCTTTTTGTTAACAGGAACAATATTCGATAACCAATATATTAAAGGAATTAGATAAATGAAACCTGCTCGAAGTAATTTCTCAAGTTCAGCTTTAATAGTAGTAGTTTTTCTTAGATGTATTTGATGCAAATGTTGCTGGACAGGTTTAGTATACGGGTAAGTTTTAATTTCATGGACAACAATTGATGGATTGATTCCTAGCATTTCTTCATATGACCACGCAAACATGTCTTGAAATTCTTGAAATAGGGATTTATAAGTTTGGATTTCCTCGTCCATATAGGAAGCACCTATATGAATATTTTCAATAATTCTAGGTTTCACTGAAATGTTAATAGGAATCGTTTGAGAAATATTTCCCAAATTCAACTCAGAATCAGGATGTTGCAATGGATTTTGTGGTTCTTTGACATAATCAGCGGTAAAAATAGATGAGAAATCATTTTCAAAATGATCAAGCTCAGGTAAAAACAAAGATGGATGATGAAGATCTTCCCATGGTAAATCATCAACAGACAAAAGTTCACGAATCTTCTCATCAATATGAATAGGATCAAAAAGAGTTGTTGAATTTGAGGTTGAGATTGAAAGTGACTCCCCATGGACCACATTCATTGGATCGATTTTGGTTGAACAAGAGTCGAAAAATGATTGTACAACCTGATATGCAACTTCAAAGGGACTCAACGACATTGCATCACCAAAAGAGTCCACCTCAGAATCGGAAGGTACGATCCAAGGATCATCAAAAGCAATAGTGTTTGATGAAATCATATGAATGGTTATGAAAGAAGGCAATACGCTAGGAGGAGGAAATGAAAAAGTTCCTAGTAAACCAGAATCTTTAATCAATCCCACCCCAACATCCTTATAAGGGATAGTTGTTTTATCGACATGTTGAATACTATTAGAAGAGGCCGGGTCAAATGAAAAGTAATTTAATTGTTCTATTGTAATGATCTTTCCATTATGAGGAAACTTAATAAGCTGAAATACTGATGAAACAACAAAGTCATATCGTAAGACCAACTGTGACCCAACAAGAGGTCGTAATCTAGGGGGCATCAACCACTTCCACGTCTAGATTTACAGTTTTGCCTTCTACCCCTATAGGTAAATCCTACAAAATTCCAAAAGGATGAAACCCTCGGCCATCAAAAGCCTTTAGAATCGTCAGGGATTGATTGAGTGTAGGAAAACCAAACGATCTCCAACATTGAATCAACATAATACACGTGGAAGCTCCCTCATCAATCATAGTCCGAAAGCAAGGTCTATTTTTTACTAACACTAGGATATGGAAAGCCATTTGATGAGGTAGACGAGGTGTACTATTCTCTAAATCGAAGATTATAAGGTTGGAATCTTGAATATCAATAGCTCCTATAGCAGACAATAGCAATTTACACTGTGCTAGGCATGATTGTAGCACCTCCAAGGCCGACATTACTGAAGGGGAAATAGCTAAATATTCAACAATGTTATAGTTCTGAGTAGCTCTCGCATGTGGATTGAAAGTTGACTTCCAAAGTATACCTTTAGCAGGTAGTTTGATTACTAAGTTTGGGTTAGGTTTCTCGATTTGTAGCGGATTAGAACCAGAAGGAGTTGAAGTTGATGAGTTTGAATTAGAAGATTCTGCTTCCTTACCACCAACAGGATGCTTACAACCATAATCTTGTGATCGCGTCACAATCCTGACATGGGACATCATCATAATTGGTTCTTCTAAGGAATTTGAGGAAAAACCTATCATCTTACTATCTTGATTAGGAAAAGGATCCTTCAAGACAACAAGCGTTTGAGAACCTTTGATGATTTTCAAAACCTCAGCTCGATGTGGACAATCTCTTGTAAAATGCTCCTCGTCACAAATGAGACAAGGATAACGAGGTTTACGTTTCTCATCAGTAGATTCAGTTTTATCTAGTTTCTCTTTTGTGTTTTGTTTATTTTTCTTCTTTCCCTTCTTTCTACCGTCGGATTTTGATTTGGCTATAGATGATTCTACAACATGAATATCAGCAGGAATTTGAGTGGAAGATTCTCCTCTCGGGTAATCTGGTAAAGTTATAACAGGAGAAGAATTCTTTGCAGATTTCTTCCTACTCTTAGTCCTAACTGAACCAATCATACCATCAGCGGCGTGAGACCCTCAAGGAGCTGCAGTTATTTGATTTTGTTTCGGAAGATCGGGGATTTTTTCCTGTAAAGTACCCGACTGCGTATAAGCAAGTTCAAGGTACTGAGCCTAAGAAATTACTTGCTCTTCAGTAAAAACTCCTACCTTAGCTACATCCTCAGTGATTTTAGGTAATAATGATTTAACAAACCATTCTGCTAAAATTTGATCTTGGATAAAAACTTTCACTAAACATCGTCGACGTCACCATTCATGAATATAATCTGAAATATATGTAGATGTTGACTGTTTTAATGAGGTTAATAATTCCGTTCCGTTGTCATATCTGACAGGCAACTGAAAATGAGTTAAGAATGAAGTGGCTAACTGACTAAAATTATAAAAAGAGCTTTGTGGTAACTCAATGTACCACTTGGCCCCGAGACCAATTAGAGTGAGTTGAAAAAGTTGTAAGCGAATTGAATCATCTATAATGGAATTTGATGTACACCAGAGGTGATAAGCCATCACATGATTTGACGGATCTTCTCATGGCTTACCCTAAAACTTCGGGATATCACTGGGCTACTTATTAGGCATTGGTGACCAATACGAAAGATAGTAGATTGGATCGTTCGTAAGGTGCAACAAATCAGGTAAATCGAAAGTTGCAATAAAAGGTAATTGATGGTTAGGGTCTTGAAAACCTTAGGTCACAAGACCAACTCCAGGAGGAGGATATCTAGGATAACCTACAATCGGATTTGCATTAGGAATATTATATCCACCCGGAAAACCAAGATTAATCAGACCAAACTGGGGTTACTGGGGTTGAGGTTGCTAATAAGTATACCCAGGGTACAGTTGATACTGATAAACTGGATTTTGTACAGTCGGACCGTACTGATATTGTCCCTGGTACAGTTGATAAGTGAATTGCGATTGACTTGTAACAACCGTACATGGACCAGGTTGCCCTACAGGCATTTGAACCGAAGTCTGAATTGTAGGTCCAGACTAGGGTAAAGAGGTCTGAGGAGTTAATACAAGAACAATAGAAACTAGAGCTATCGATACTCCAGAAGTAGGTAGGGTAGATTTAACAGAAGCTGCAGTAGTTGTAGCAGTCGTTTGAGGTGGAGTTCAAGGCGAACTAGGCCAAGACTGATGAACTACACCAGGTGTAGAAATTTGAACAGTAGGCTGGACAGGTTGCTGGGTTGGACCAGAAACCAAAGGTTGTCTAGGTTGACTTGATAACTACACATTAGGTTGCAAAATCTATTGAGTTTGAGATGGATCCCACACCATAATCATTCCGGGGTAAGGACCCATAACAGGTTGAGCATATGGAGGACCATAACCAGGTTGAGTGTAGGACTAATAATTTAAAGGTACATTTCCAACTCCTTGTACAAATGGTTGACCAGAAGGTGGTTGGAAACCTTGAGTTGGGTACTGACCTTGAGGTTGATAACCTTGAGGCACGTACTAAAACTGGGGTTGACCTTGAGGTATATATTGATACTGGGGTTGACCTTGAGGTATATACTGAGTCTGGGGTTGACCTTGAGGTATGTACTATCTTGAAGGTATGAATTATACTTGAGGTTGCCCCCCAAGCGGTATTTGACTACCTTGAGGTTGCCCCCCAAGCGGTAATTGAGCACCTTGTGATTGCTCCCCAAGTGGCAACTGACTACCTTGAGGTTGTCCTCCAGGTGGTAACTGACTACCTTGAGGTTGCCCTCCACGCGGTAACTGACTACCTTGAGGTTGCGGATTTGGAATAGCACCAGACATCATAAGAATTTCTTCTACGCTCGACGGTGGAGTTCTTTTATTACCAGTTGATATCCCATGTTCAATGGGTTGAGGAGACACTCCTGAAAAAGTACCAGAAAGTGACTGATACCCAAAAGGAACAGAAGGAACACCATACAAAAATGTTTTGGGAGTTTGGAAAACATGGATGACCATTTTGACATATTCAAAGGAGGATAATAACCTCTAGGCGTAGGATGAAAAAGAATACGAGGTGGTGAAGAAGCAAGACCTGGATTTTCTAAAAAGTTCGTCAACGATACGTACCAAGCATCACTTCTAAAAGGACTGTAGAAGATTGATTCATGCTCCCTAAGTTCTAAAGTTGGTTGATCTTCAGGGAGAGTTATATCTTCGTCCGGACTAACAAGTTCTTCAATAGAAATGAGTCCAGAAGGAAGATTTTGGGTAATGTTACTTCCTACCCTGGGTGAACCAGGACCACTAGAAGTTGGAGAAGCAAATCCTAAGGATGGAGTAGCAGCAGGTTCAGTTTCAAGTTCAGAAATTTTAGGTTTCTCAATTAATTCACTAGTAGGAGAAATACTACCAGTAACTTTGGAAAATGAAATTGGTTCAGAAATATACTCTGTTGCTGGAACTTTATAATCAGGGTGAATAATTAAAGATGATTCTCTAGCCTCTAGGGACCCGACTCTACTGTCACTAGGTGTTACAAGAGCTCTTAGCCCTTCAAGCTGACTTGGTGTATATTTGGAAGGTTTCCCTTGAAGTCTACAGTATTGTCTCAGTAATTCAGCCACGATTAAATATTTAATTACTTCACATGCAAACAAGAAAATCTCAATAAAACCACCTAAAGTCTCTAAAGAACCAAACAATTGAATCACATGCCTAACAATGTAAGAGTTCAAACCACACACAAACAGTAACTTTCCATACCGAAAACACTAGTTGGTGATGAAATCCAACATCGCAGAATTCAATACAGAAATGGCGTTTGGAACAATTACCCCGACAACCTGCTTAATGAAACAGATTGGCACAAGTTTCTTCATAAAACCGTCTCGAGTGAAGAGAACCCCCCAGAGAGTCCAAATGAGTCTAGTCGACGTCTACTCCAGGTATAGTGAGACCCGTCCTTCACCATCACCTTAGGAAAGAATCTTAAGGTTATGGTCACTAAGGTTACCAACAATAACAAATACAACTGGGGGAACAGTCTACGATCCGATCTACGCGCAAGGGTAGAGTAGCAAAGCTCAATCCCCTTGAAGGCTTCTCGACATGATTAATGTGAGGTTTACCAACAAGTGACCCCAGGCTCTTCGACAATGTTTAATCTGAGGTTTACCATTTTTAATACGCAAAAATCTGCTACCTTTCCCAATGAGATAGACTTGATTGTCTCAAAGGTTCGGACATGATCTCGTGATTGACTCCTTTAAGAGGAGCTTCCCAGATTATATCAATTACAATTGGATTTATTTCCTACCACAGGATATAGCTACTTGTTTGTTTTAACTATCTTGGAGAGTTAATTACACCCTACTCCAAGATATTAGCCTAAGCTATATTGGTGATAAGAGATCTAGAAACAAAAATATTGCTAGATGAATTTTAATTAAGCATTATTTTTATTGGTTGTTTCTTAAGTCAATAGGTATGGAGATGAAACTTTGATTATGTGAAGACTCGACTCCAAAAACACTAAAAAATTCACTTAAAATGATAAACAATTCATTTTTCCTTTCAATGAATCTCTAGCTAAAAAAAGAGTTGAGAATGCAATTCCTCGAAAAACAAATCTTTCCTTCAACATATAAATGAAAAGAAAATATTTTTGTATTTTTCAATAAAATCAAAACGAAGCTACTAATTATGCCCACAAAATAAATCCCTTTTCTTTTCAACACTCAAAACTAAAGAAAACAATTCTTTCAAAAGAGAAACTATAATTTCTAGAAAATACACTCAAAACTATGAAAAATCTAATCTTGAGATATAAAATTCTAAAAACATAATTGAAATAAAAGCTTCAAATGTTTTTGAGGATGTTTTACTTAGTTATTCAGTCAACTAAGGATCAATTTGTTCATAATAACAAATCAATCAAAAAACACCCAGCCTTGTTTTCTTTTATAAAAATGAAATTCACAAATTATCAGCAAGTTTGTTCAAAGATTTGCAAAGAGAAACGAAATCTATTTCTCACCATGGGAAGATTTCACAAACCAGCCAAACGCATCAAGAAGGCAAAAGATACCAGGGTGATCTAAGGTTTCTTAGGCTTCTAATCCTTAAGTCACTACAAAGACTGAGTGAAGACCAATCCAGGCATGCAACACTTCTAGAAATTCATCTAAAACACAACACCAATGGAACTTACTCATGAGAGACTTTTGATGGGATATATGCAGATCTGGGCAGAGACTAAAAGTAATAAATAGAACCTAAACTTAACTGGACGAAAATATTTTAGGTTTTTCAAAAATTTTGACAGGGTCTGCAGGCTTCCAGGAAAACCAGATGTGATACCTCTCTGTGCAGTAAAGTAACAGTGCGGAGAGGTTCGCACTGTAATATAAACAAAACATGTGGTCCTCTTAAAAATTTCTAAAAAACAAAAAACAATCCAGGACCTAAAAACTACCCAATCCCACACATATCAAGCAAAAACCAGAAACAAAATCAAGTTTCCCAAGTCAAAGACAAAGGAAAATTAAAAAACCAAATCCAGTTCCCTAGTGGAGTCACTATATTTGTTGGCCAGATAAATCATTCTTGTGGACAAGACCGATCTCCCTAGTATCAACAGATATCTAGCAACAAGCAAGACAAGCAAATCTACCTTTCTCTAAACATATTTCGATTCATTAATAAAAACTAAAGAAGTGTTTTAGACCCTACCTTAAGTCCAACACTAGTTTGTGGTAGCCATGCTCCAACAGCTCCAAAAGAGTTTCCTTTTAAGAATCTGCAATCACAAAAAAGCATGCATCAAATAAAACCTGCATAGCTAATATAATAAATCATGTTTATCATGGTGATCAAGGAATCCATGAAATAAACCATAAAGCACAGCTTATTGAGAAAAATAAACTTGATTGTATTAACCTTGAAATAGAAGAACTTTACAACCTTTGGTGCCTTGATGCTGTACAAGCTCTTCCCGGGTCCAAATAGGAATCTCCTCTACTTTGACAAGCTTGACTCTCTTCCAAATGAGATCAAAAGGTATGTAATCTCTCCTCTCAAAATCTCAATTAGGAAGACTAAGTTCCAACAAAATTTACCCTCAAAAATATTCATCTTTCAACCGCTCAAGTAACCAGCCCAATGCTTCATTTTATAATACAAAGGAAGGAGGTTACAGGTCCACCATTGAAGGGATAGAGTCCTCCTTCAAAGGGATAAGCTCCTCACATCAAGGGGTTAGCTCCTTAAGGTATGGGATGCATAAACCCTCAAGGAGCGAACTTTCCACCTCAAGATTCCCTCTAGAAGCTTCCATAAATGACTCAAAGTGAGTTTTTAAGAATGTACTTGCGCCTTTTTAACTTTTACAAGGGTCCACACACATAACACAAATACAGAGCGGTTAGGTGCATAGGGGACATGACCAATAGGTGCGAGACCACAGGTAATGCTAGGAGAAAGTGCAGAACTAGAGTTTTAGAGATTTTTAAGGTCTTTCTCTTATTTTCAAGGCTTGACATGAAGAACTCAGGTTTAAGACTTTCAAAGGAGGAAGGTATGAGTGATGATAGACTCACACTAATTACAGAATGTCAAGATGACAATTTTTGCCCAACACTAAGTATTAAATGATATCACCTTCTCTACGTGTATGGAGACTAGATTAATAGGATCATTAGGAAAGTACAATGACCTATATTATAAAATCTTGTCCTTCAGTTGGTGAAAGTTCAAATTTGATACATCTATAACCTTGTCAACGGTCGAGGAATAATTCCCATTTCACTAAATGGGAGATGGCCATGGCTGAGAAGAGGTTTCGACTAAGTGCTAGGTTCATCTAGAATTGGTTCAACGAAATCCTCCTCCTCTAACTCTACATCCATTTCATGGGTCATATGTTCTTCCTCTATTATCTATTTGGCATATTCCTCATGTTTGTTCTTTATTTCTTCTTCCTAAAACTGCTTATGTTGTTCCTCTTATTCTGTTGTTCTCCTTTCATCTTTTTCTTTCTACTTCTATATGACCAAGTCATCTTGGTTCCTTTTTTCTTCTTCTTTTTTATGTAAGCACTCATCTATTTTTTACTCTTCTTCCATCCATGTTTCTTCATCTAACCTTCTCTTCACTTCTTCCATTTTCTTCCTCTATTGATCTACCTCAATTTCACCTTTGCACATCAGATCAACTTTCATTTATCTACTTCTATGTACCATTGGATCATGTTATAGTCTCTTTATGGGTGCTTCAGTGTCCACTAGGGTAGCTTCTTCCCATCGAAAATCATACATCTGGTACTCGTGGAACTTAGGAGGGACCTACCTCATATTCTGGAGGATTCTTCCTCTATGCATTATACCAATTCTTAGTATTTTCATCATTTGGAATAGTCATTGGTACATATAGTGAAGTGTATTGTATGTTATTACATTGTTTCTTGCAAACGTTGCTGGAAACATATCTATGAAAAATTGTTGTTCCAAAGTGAAGACGCCAATGTTCTTCTATTTCATCATTAGCCACCTTAAGGCTCTTAAGCTAATAAAGTATAATTCATAAAGGAAAGGAGCACCAAGGGGACTTCTTCTTCCTATGGAGTTGTGGGGACAAGTCATTGTTCAACTAATAAGCTACCTCTTATAAGACCACCTTATTGGTCGCATACCTCAACATAACGTGAGGAGTTGTCTCACACTCAAAACATCTAATGTATGTTCCCTATAGTGAAAAAAGGAAATTAAAAATATCATAAAGTGCCTCCTTCAGCTGATCTGTCATACAAGGAGGTTCAATCTCAAAAATCATCTTATAGATAACTACAAAGCAATGCTCATCCAACTATTTATACTCCTTGAAAATTGGCTTCTAATAACAATCTGTAATGACATTAGACAAGTAATGTCTCCTAAGGGGTCTAGCTCCATTTCATCTTAGCAAACTCATAAAAATCATAGATAACATCAAGCAGATAAGAATATATGTATAACTCTAGTGCTTGTTTGGCTTGTAATTATATATTGGCCTATTGTATGTGAAATAACATCTCATGGGGGAGGATATTGACCCAGCTGAAAACTTCACCTATTAAGAAAACCAAGTTGAGAAAGTAAATCAAATTCTCATCAAAGTATTCTAGACTATTCCATCCACGTGGTATGAAACACATTTCCATGAGATACTGGTAAAAATTTTTGAAATATTTGATCTGGTAAACTACACTTTGTCTATGGTGGAATTTTGTAGGCTCTTGGCACAAGGATTTGATAACATCCTTGGTATTGAGATATCTCAAGTTGTATATAATTGTGTGTTTACATATTTCTTGGGGGTTACCATCTTTCAATAAGAATGTATTTTACGCGGATGTTAACTAGGAATCTCATTCTTGCTTTCACTACTAATGACAAAATTCTTTCTATCCTTGTGTAACAAGATCCATTTGATAGCTTATACACAAGGCATCATTGGGAATATACATGCAACTCTATGTATCCTGGACCTCTTGATATTTATGTACACTTACTTGTCACCCAATTTTTTTGGGAATTACTTTTGCATGAAATCATATTTGATTTCATCCCATGATACCTTTGAGCATTTAATAGTGAATCATTATGAGTATAAAAGAACAGGGACATATGTCTTATTAATTTTCATTGCCTCCTCAATACGCGCTTTTGAGATTTCCTTTGATGTAGCTTGATGAGTAGTAGGAGGCATTATCTTACTAGAGGATGAGATACAAATGTATCCTATATCTATAATAGCTACAGCTGGAAATTCACTCATGGTGAACAATAATTAGTTCTGTAACTATCACATGCAAACTATTCAAAAGGCAATGATTAATCAGAGAAGCGAGCAATATAGAAGCACAATTCAATCAAAAGTGAGACAGGGTGGCTTGAATAACTACTAAGAGTGTGCCCTGCACCAAGACAAAGAAGAGGGAACATGTCAAGAAAACCATGAATAATAAGTCTTGATTGAGGCTTCGGAATGTGCTATGCACTCATGTGAGGCAGAGAGAGACTGCTTGACATAGAAACACCACTTGTGATAGAAAAATGACACTCGTAGGAGGAAGTATCGATGAAAAGAACACTTCATATGTGAAAGTAGATTGAAACATTGCTAAGGGAAACAAAATCACCACTAGAAATGACAAAATAAAATAAAATGACAATTTGCAAAACTTATCGAAAATGCACACACTTCAAAATAAGTTTGCAACAAAACTCGTTATGGTAAGAAAATGTACTCAACCCGGAGTGAGCAGTGATTGTGAGAATCAATGATGACTTGGGAAAATTATAAAATAAATCACATGCAAAACAAGTTAATGAATTATGTCCACTTGTCACTTTATGAGTGAGTCAATCACATTAAGTAGAGAGAGCCCCTATTTTCTAGGAATGCACTTAGCATGCAAAGAAAGAAGGGCACATCCATGAGAGATAAAAGGAAAAAGAGGATGCAATCACTATTAAAAATGAGTATGCTCTCCTTGTGGACAAGGAGTGAGCTTGACTAAGAGAGGGAAGTGCACTCTAGTGAGATATTGAAGTGTGTTCGAGCTTAAGAGGGCACAATTTCCTCCACAACGCTTGTGTGATCTCTAAGTTTAGGAAGTGTGTTTTATATAAGAGAAAAAATTTTGCTCTATTGATTTTGTTTGGTATGCATGTCAAGTGAAGAAATCTAATCACTAATTCAAAGAGAGCGAGTGTTTTCCCTATCTTTAGAAAGACAACATAAGTTCTTTCAAATATAAGAAGACGACACTTAGAAAATTTTGACCTAGGAGGAAAAGTGACACCTAGGAATGCTACAAGTATGGAAAACACTTCTAAAACATGAATAAATAACAAGGAAACATAAGATATCTTGAAACAACAACTCAGGTAGGCTTCAAAATTGACTAAGGCAAAAAAATTTTGAGGGTCACTTCCATAAAGACAACACTTGGTGACAAACTAGAAGAACTCCAAATTCTTTGTCTAGGTCTTACTTTTATGCACACAGTCTTAGTCCTTCAATAAGTATTGATTCATATGGTGGATTATCTTGGGTTTCCCATTAGACCCAATTAGAGATGTAGTCTCCTCTATTCCCTCCACTCTGTCAAACACATTACAAATCTTTCCAACTCCCAATTGTTTCAATCTAAGAGAAGGTAATGTTGAAATGTGAATTGAAGATAATCATAGTCTTAGTTTTGATCTATGGAGTTTCTCCACTACCAGTAGGCCTATTTCGTACCCTGGTGGAGTCACTACATGAACACAAGCATCTCTTCACTTACTGCGAGCCCATTGAGTACCCTTGCCAAGTTTTTTTCTCCATCTCTCTACGCAGGAAGCCTTTCTCTTCATTCACCCTTTATTTTCATTATATATTAAAATGTGTTTAGGAAATTATCATTTTCATTGGAATGGAAGAGGGATCCAAAATGTTTGAGAGAAAGAGAGGTTTCTCCTTCAGAGAAGGTTATATATACCTTTAATATTGATATGATTGTTATTAGTTTTCCCCTTTCCTTTATCCACTCAATTGGATTAGCAAGAAAACATTATTAAATTAACAAACCAAGTCTAGGAATGAATATCCTAAATATATGTGGACATCATGGGTATGCTTATGGTTTTCCAATCGAATGGATCAGATTTTTTATCAAGACATCATCAACCACTAAAACATGTAAAGGCCGAAACAAAGAAGAAAAGTAGTAGACTAGTTAAAAGTTGCATGTCACCATAATTTTCCCTTCTCGAAGATTAGCCACATCATTTCAAAGCTAAATAAAAAACTTCCATGCATAGTCTTATTAAAAATAAAGACAGGAAGTAAAAAAGTACAATAAAACATGGAAGATTAAAATGAAAAAGAAGACGCAATGAAAATAAAATAAAAACAATGTGATGCATATAACTACATGCAACCTAACCTAAGCTAAAGTTTAGAAGATTGGGACTAAGTAAAATAGAATTTCCAATGCATCCATAGAAGCTTCTCCTAACCCTTAAGTTGAAATATATCATGAAGTGAATGTAATAAAAGATGGTGTGCAATAAGAAAGATATACAACCAAGACAACTACACACAAGCACAAAGGTATGAAGTACAAGCGTTGTAAAGTAAATTATTACTCTGATGGTGAGATGAGGTAAGACAAGATACACCACAACAAAAAATCTTTGACTCATAGCGATACACATTTTTATTGAATGCATGAAGGTACTTTCTATGATCCATTGACCAAATCATGTATGACCATTCTAACCATTCTACAATAGGGTCATAAAAAGACCTAGCTTGAGAACCTTGCAAAGACAAATTCACTATGGACATATCCATATCATGTGTAAGATCAAGATTAGACTCTGAAACACATACATATTAGAAGAGATCAATACTAGTGTGTGAATCAAACCTAATGATGGAGGAGGGGAAAGAAGTGTTAAGCCAGAAGATTTGATCAACATTCAACACACTCTTTATTTCAAAGTTCTATACCAAAAATTTTCATGAAGAAGGATGCATTAGTTGGAGTTGATGAAGATGATAATAAATTCTATCTTTAGTGATAAACAAGTCAACATGAATATATGGAACATATCTCAATAATGAATCCACATCACATGCAAAAAAGCTAAGAATGAACTTGTGCAAGAAAACCTTGATTGGACCAAATTCACAAGTTTCATGATGGTATTGGGGACCTAACATAACCATGAGTGTAAATAGAGGTGCCCCAACTTCCCAACAAGACTCAAAACTTTCAAAATATGGAAACTCAAACTTTGAACACATGATCAGTTCTATATTTGAACATCTTCCATCATTTGAATTAACAAAAGGGGCCAAATCAGAGTTGTCTGAATCAAACGTTTCATGGAATGGATTATTTCCATCATGAATATTAAGATGGTTTTGACAAAAGTCATGAATGACCAAATAATCAAGTTCCTTAAAACCTTCATCCCATTTTTTTAGGTTGACTAATTAACTACCAATATTTTTACACAAGGTATGATGGGTGGGGGTAGATACACCTCAAAGAAATTCATCAATGTTCAGTTCTAACTCCAATTGAAATTTATGCCAATTTAATTCCTCCTATGAAAAAAAGGATTCATCCATAAAAATTGGAAAATCATTCAAATAGAATGAAATAATATGTTTTGAACAATGTTTGTCCAAGGGTTCAACATGATTAAAGGATTCAAGGATTATAGGTTGGTTAATAGGACTAGGAGATGAGAGAGTGGTATGATATGGAGAATCATCAATATTGAGAAAGAGAAGAGAGGAAAGGTAATTCCTCATCGGTGGATGCGACAACATTATGAATATTTTAAAAATCATATTCTTTGGTTTGATTTTTAGATTTCCCTATTTGAATAGGAAAAACACAAGGTACATGAAAAGAACGAGGACAAGGAACAGAAGGAGTAGTGGATTCCTCCTTTGAAGGTTGATATTATTCTTGGAAAGGACCATCTGGTGAATCAAATTGAAAAGACTTCCTTGAAATCCTAACCAAGAATTGGAACTTCTCATCCAAAGATTCTGAATCCATGTCTTCATGAGGAAACTCATAACAAATGTGAAGAAATCAACCAGTAAATTTTTGTAAAGATTCATTTGATTCCATCCTAAGATGGACAATTTTATTGAAAACATCTTGATAATCATACTTGTGAAATACTCGTTGAAGTGCATTAAGTAGTTGTTTGAAAAAATGGATAGAAGCAATAGGTAGTGAATAAAATCATTGTTTGGAATGACCTTCCAATGTGAGGGTAAACAACCAAAAGATAATATATTCACAATAATCTCTACGTGGAACACATAATCAAACAAATTCAATTACATAATCAAGAATGGGTGTTGGACCCTTTCCATGGAACTTGAAATGTGACAAGTTATGTGAAAATTCAACTGGGATTGAAAGACCCAAAGCCTTTGAAAAAAAAACCTTGGGATTATCAATCATGATGAAGGCATTTAAGGCAAGATATTCAAACAGATTTTATATGCTAATTTCATCATTTGGCCCTCCTTCTACCACCAGGGTGTTAACACTGCTGGATGTTTCCTACATATAAGAGGTCTCCCTAATGTGAAGTCCCCTAGATATCAGTTTTGACCATCATTACAAGTAATTTTAAAGGAATGGCTTGGATAAAAATACACAAGAGATCATATGCATAACTTTGGGGTAGAAAGTATGTTATATTTGTGATACATCAAGTGTAATGTGTCAAAGGAGCTTCCATGCGAGAGAGATAAGAGATAAGCCTCTAATAGAAAAGTATTAGTACCATCGTAATAAAGACACATGAGAGAATTTGAAAAGATTCATTGGTTAACCTACAAATTAGTTCAAAAGATAAAAATGATCATATAAGAACATAACAATACCCATTCAACAAGATTCATAGGTAATGAAATGAAATAGATCATTATCTTTAATATGTGTAACACAAAATATACCACAAACATGTAAGGAATGGTCTTACAATATTTACAATAAAATGATGAAAGAGAGTTGGCTCCAAGAACTTCTGATAATTGATGAAAGATTTAAGTACACATTTAAATTGATGAAACACTAGCTCCAAAAGTGGAATATGAAGCTACAACTTACTTCTCCAAAAGAGTGATCTTCTCCTCTATCCACAATTAGATAAGCCAAGGTGAAATCTCTAAAATTCCAAGAACTTTTCTTGAGTTATGAGGGCTTATCTATAAAAAATGCTGATTACCTTTGAGATTACTGATGACTCTTTGACTTTCACAACCTATGGACTTCTAGGTGACTCTTCACATTCCACATGAGTCTCTTGGACTTCTTCTACATTAATCTTGTTATTCATAAGATACAAAATACATCAAAATGGTGGCCACATAAGGAAAAACTATAACAAGATAAAATTCCTCATAAAAAAAAAGGACAAATCAATGGCTTGAGAATAGAGTTCATTTATGATGTAGGAGGGTCATGCTCTGAAATTTTCTTCAATAACTTTAACTGTTGAGTATGGAGAATGATTGTTTAGAGGTCTTTTTTTTAGCCAGATGTATACCCCAGGAAGTTTGTACACCCCTCCACACGGGGGGCTACGGTGGGGATGATCTGACGGTAAAACTTATGTTTAGTTTAGGTTTTTTGCCCCAGAAGGCAACCCCCCACTTTGTATGAGGGCATTGTATTGAGTTTGAATAATAGATGTGTATTCTCTAAGCGAGAAATAGAGAGGCGAGACTGTGAGAGAAAACAAAGGATATTAGAGCGGATCTATTGTAGGTTGTGTCTCTTCATTTTGCTGGATAATAGAACGAAAGGTCTGGTTGTTCGGGGTGCATGTAGCCCAAATTGGGTGAACCACGTATATCTATGTCTCTCTTGTTTTATGCATTTTCTGTGTTTATATTTCGGCAATATTTTATGTGTTCCATTGCTCCGTAATATATAATTTTCTAACATTAACTCTAATTGGCAGCTCTACAACATATCGCATTTTCACCTCTAAAGAATTTGATAATATGGATTTGGAGCTTGACTTTATGTCATTCCATAGCTAGGACAATTTCATGTGGACTTTAGCTAGCCCAATTTCACACCCTAAAATAGTGTTCTTCACAATATCCAAGCCTTCTCGATACGTTGATTTCTTTATCTTCTCAATAAACTCCTTTATCTCCTGCATGAGGACATCCTTTCCTCTTATCTCTCCATTTGAACCCAAAAAAGGTAATTTATGTTTATGTCTTAGGGACTTTAAACCATTATGTAGTCAAACATAATCAACTATGTTATTGGTCATTTCTTCGTTAAGGTGGGTGTACTTCAAATTATGAAGTATTAACTGTGCTCTATCGACCTAGGTAGCCAATATGTCCTTATTCACCAACCTCTGAGGAATGTTAGGCTACTTGATGTCCCAATGCTATATAGAATCTATAAATCTTCTTGTAACCTTTATAAGCTTCAGGATCTCTTGACATTTACTCTGAATTTTCAATAGTGGTGCCACCACCTCATGCATGAGAAACATCTAATTGTATTGTTTTTTTCTTGGTGTCTTCCATCGGCTTCTATTCTTCAATTATGGTTTGACGTAGCTCTGTTGTGTTGCTATTTGTAGAAGAAAACCATTGATTCTCTACATCAAGATGATCAACTTGTTGTTTTGCAACAGCTAGCTCTTTTCGCAATCATGCATTCTCACTCATAAGATACTTTGCATTACCTTGCATTGTTTTTGTAAAAGCTACATTTGCCACCATGAATGCTTGAGGATTTTGAATTCCTCCTCCCACATTTACCCATATTCACAATCTCACCAAGGTAAATATGAGATGGGATTTACTATGTGAGACCCAATTTCCAAGATACACTTATGGAAAATGGGGGCCAAATGTCCAAAACTGATTGCAAACACCAAGTGACACATGATCACACGATTATCATCCTAACTTAACCCAAAACTATTTATTTTTAGTTTCATTTACTTAAACTTAATAAAAATTTCTATTTTTTTCATTTTTCTCAGCTTCTAAACTTCTGAGGCCATTTGGAGGGCCTAAATGACATTTGCAGGGAAAACGAAGAGGCTTGAAAAGTGCAAAAACAGTTTTCCAATTTTTTCGGCCTCCTCATGGATATCTTCAAAACGAGGTATTATGATAGTGAAACAGAAATCATATGCCAATGTTATGACCCCAAGAAGTTGGAGGTCTTAATTACTCATTTATACAAACACTTTGTGTACATAGTACATGTGGGGTATAAATACATATTTGTTCATTAATTCCATAAGCTCACCAGAGAATCATAATTGACAAAATGACAAAGATAAACATTCAATCTCAACTCAGAACTTGACCTACACTAACCATAACTTACTGGGAATTTAATCAAACACAGGGAATACATGTAAGCTACAACTCATGAATCCATATATGATAATAAAATGTTGAAATTAATGTGAGAATCAACAAAAAATGCCCTATTCCCTCACCATATAGTTGAAGCAACACTTATTAGTCCATAAAGTATTCAACCTATCAATAGCTTAACCATTGATGGCAGGAGCCATAAATAACATACACCATGTAAATAGCAAATAACTAGTGAATAACCAACCTAGGAACCATGGAAACTCAACCATAATATCACCAAAATAATTGCTATGAATATGCATGAATCAGAGTAAAAGAATAACTCTTATTAATATATGAACATGCCAACCAAGCCAAGGACTTCCACATAGCACCTAAGCATAGATTGAGCTAAGCCAAATCTCTCATCAACCAGTCACCCTCGTGCCATATTCTAAGCATGAATTTGGGATCTTTTGGAATAACCCAAACAAAACAAAACCAGGGATTCTATAGGCCAAACCACCTCAGCCATCGATGAGTGATTCCACCTCATGGTCAAACATCACTAACACCAACCAGGTCAGTCTCTACCCATGTTGTCCAGTACTCCGAGAACTAGTAACTTAACCCACAACCTTCTAGGGATCCATACTATTTTTTCAACCCAGCTCCAAGGACTAGCAGCTTAATCCACCAAGGGCTCCATAGTGCTTGTCCTAACCTATGCTTCAGGACTAGTAACTCAACCCAAGTTGTTCTAGGGATTCCAAAGCATTTTTTCCAACCTGCATCCATAAGGTATTATGAGAACCAACCAGAAAACAATCAAATGGAAAAAACCACAACACCATGGTTATCTAGGAAATAGCAACGAAGTGCTAAAATCACCATCAATTGAGGAAAGCATCCATGCCAATGATATCACGTAACTAAATAATCACTTTCATACACCACCCATCCATAAATAAGAAAGGAAAACACATAGGAAACCTGTTACCTAGAAAGAAGGACAACTTTAGTGGTTGATCCAACTGTTCCCTTGTGATTTCTTTCTTTCCCTTTCCTTTTTTCTCAAAATCAAAATGAATACAAGAGTGCTCCAAGAATTCTCTAAGTGTGCAAGAGTATGAGAGAGTTAGAGAATAGAAGAGAGCTCCAAGCTAAACCTAATAAAAGGTTGTGAATTGATCCTCATAAGCCTTTTTTTATCATTGAGGCCTATATTTTCTTCATTTTTCCTTAATTTTCCTTTAATTTCCCTCTCATGCAAATTTGTGACATATCATCTCCCTTTCCTCTTATTTTCCATTATTTTCATAAATACAATGTCAATTAATTCCTCCTCTCTTTTTCCAATTCATTTTCCAATTTCCATGGCCATTTATTAATCACCAGAGATCCCCATCACTATTTTTTCCCAACATTCAACTTGGAATACATGTCCCATGACCTTGGTCTTATTTTTATTTATTTAGATGGGAAATAAACTAGGGGATATTATAGGATTTATCCTCACATTAGATGTTATCACCTTATTTTTGGATATGGATACCAAATTAACAAGATCATTAGGAAAGTACCTTGACCTTTCTTGTACAATCCTCTTCTTCAGTTGGTCGAAGCTAAAACTAGATACATCCATAACCTTGTCATTAGGTGGACGAACAATTCCCATATCAATAAACAAGATAGGGACACCTCGGAGAGGAGGTTCCTAGTAAGTTTCAGGCTCATCTGCAATTGGTTCAATGACATCCTCCTCCTCTAACTATGCTTCCATTTCACGAGCCATCTGTTCTTCCTCTATTATCTGTGTGGCTCATTCCTCCTATTTGTTCTTCATTTCTTCTTCCTAAAACCACTTTTTCTCTTCATCATCTTCTTCTCTTCTCCTTTCCTATTCCTCTTTCTCATTTAGACTGAGCAAATCATCTTTCTTACCTTTTTCCTCTCCTTTTTTAAGTGCTCATCCTTTCTTTTTCCTTCTTCTTTTATTTTCTTTTTTTCCTCTAACGTTCTCTTCTCTTCCTCCCTTTATTTCCTCTATTATTCTACCCCAATTGCAAATTTCTTCATTTGATCAACTTTAAGGTTTCTAATACTCTCTACCATTGGATCATGTTTTAGCCTCTTTTTAGGTGATTTTAGTCTTTGCTTGGGAATGTTCTTCTTATTGAAACTGATCCATCTATACATCTAGTACCTGTGGAACCTAGGAGGGACTTGCCTCATCTCCTAGATGATTCTTCTATAGTGAATGATAACACTTCGTGGTATTTTCATCTTCTGGAATAGTCATTGGTACATCTGGCCACATATATTGTATCTTATTACAATGTTTTTTTGCAAACATTCTTGCAATAATATTTATGAAAACACATTGTTCCAATGTCAAATCACTTGAGTTCTTCAATATTAGAATCATCCACATTAAGTATATTAAGTTCATAAGGGCCAATTTTTAAAGGAAAATGTGGCCTAGGGGACTTCTTCTTCCTATGAAGTTGTGCGGACAAGCCATTTTTCAGCTGATAAGCTACCTCCTGGAAGACCACCTTATTAGTCACATGCCTTGAGATAAGGTGAGGTGTTGTCTAACACCCAAAACATTTGATGTATGTTCCCTATGATGAATCAAACCAATCAACAATATCATAGAGTGCCTCCTGCACTTGATTAATCATGTAATGAGGTTCAATCTCAAAAATCATCTTATAAATAATTGCAAAGAAATTATCATCCAACTATGTTTATACTCCTAGAAAATTGGATTCTGATAAGTTATAGTATGCAATGAAAGTATATAGATAACTTCTCCTGAGGGTTCTAGTTCCGTTTCATCCTCTGAAACTCATAATGAGCACATATACAATCTAGCAGATAAGTAGACATGCAGAACTATGGTGCTTGTTTGGCTTGTAATGTTGTCCTGGCTTGTTGTATGTGAAATTGCAGTTCAATTGAAGTTTGATTGTAGAAGTAGATTAAGTATTTTTCTTTAGTTATATTGCATAATCAGGTTAATCTACAGTGATAATTTCTACACCATGCATTTGAGACTAATATTGAAGCAAAACTGATTGTGGTAAGAAAATGCACTCAGTCGAGATTGAACAATGATTGTGAGAATGAATGATGAGTTGGGAATCTTACAAAATAAATCACATCCAAAACAAGTTAATTCATGATCTTCATCTTTATATTGATAATTGAGTTAGTTACATTAAGTCCAGAGGGGCCCTATTTTCTAGGAATGTTCTTATCATGCAAAGAGAGAAGAGTGCATGCATGAGAGACAAGAGGGTGCACCTTATATTGACAAGTATTTCACTCTAGTTGAGGAAAAAGAGGGCATAAAAACTATTAACAAGGAGTGTGCTCTCCTTGTGGACAAGGAATGTGCTTGATTAAGAGAGGGAAGTGTGCTCCACTAAGAGATGGAAGTGTGATCAAGCTTAAGAGGGTTCAGTTTCCTCCAATAATTCTTGTGTGCTTTCTAAGTTTAGGAAGTGTGCTTTCTCTAGGAGAAAAAGTTATAATTTCTTGATTTTTTTTGGTATGCATCTCAAGCGAAGAAAGATATTCACTAAGTCAATGAAATCTAGTGCTTTTTCTTTATTTAGAAAGACGACACAAGCACTTTCAAAGATAAAAAGCTGAAACTTAGGAAACTTTGACCTAGGATGAAAAGAAACACTTGGGAATTTTGCAAGGATGGTCGACACTTAGAGAATATGAACATATAACAAGCCGAAACATGATAACTTAAAACGACAATTCATGTAGGCTCCTAAATTGACGAAGGAAGAAAATTGGAGGGCCATTGTCACAACGACAACATATATATGCTTTTAAAATTTACCCCTTGAAATAATTTTCTATTATTTTGTAGTTTGATAAGTTTCCATCATGGTTTATATGTTTTTTAAAATAATCATGGATAGCATAAAAAAATTATTTTTCATTTTTACTCTTATTAATTACTTTTGTAACATGTAGAGATCATAGATCTAGGACTACTCAATCTATGTAAGCCTTTTATATCATAGATTGATTGGTATCGTGGATGGTTAATATTATTCAACTTGATTCAAATTGATTCAATTTAATTATAACATTTTTGTTAACCATTTCTATGTCCTCGTGATTCAAATTCCTTTCTTAATGTGATAGGTCTTTGTCTTTCCTATGGAGGTAGTGCAAACGTTAACTCTATCTTTCAAACATTCATTCTAATTTTTGTTGTAGCAGATCCATTGAGTTATTAACTATATTTTTTAATATTAAATATTGGATCCATACAAGCAAGTGATGAATGTAAATAGTTAATAGTGATTCATGTTGCTTCTTATGGTGATATGTTAAGATTTATTGTAGAACTTTTTGTGATTAACTTCAAGCTTGAATTGTAATTGGTTTCCTTTCATTAATAATCATAGAATTGTTATTGACTCAATTATTATTTAGTAATATTATGAGGTATTTCATAATTTATTTTAGTTAGTTATTTTCAAACAATGAATACAAAAAGAAAACTATTTTATTGAGAAGTTGTCATCAAACATAACTCAGAGCATTGGTAGGAAATTTCCTAGAGGAAATATAATAAGATTCTATGTGGATAAATGTTGCATGATGTAGGATGAAGCAGGTGCATTTCTAGAATTGAGGCATTGAAAGTGTCATTTTCTAAAAACCCTCAGAAGCCAAGCATCCCAAAAGTGTGTGTGTGTGTGTGTATCTAAAATAAAACATCCAAAATGCCAATTTCATTGTAGAATATTATAAAATATGCATATTTGTACATAAATCAAGGTAGAAATGACATAAATAGTACACTAAATATTAATTAATTTAGCATCTACCACATGGATTCTAGCAATTACAAGCAAACATAATTTTTTTAAGCATATCACAAATAGTACAAAGTAGGAATCATTAAATTTTTTAGTATATAATAGAGATTAGAGCATTAAGAGACTCATTTTTGGTTTTATCTAGAAACTGTCAACATGAAAAAATAGTGATGTTTACAAATTAGGTCATCTATACAATGAAGCAGGAAGACTAAAAAATCCACACTAAAAAAACTAAAGTCTTATTTATCATCTCTAGACTATGGAAAATAAAGTAATGAATCTATCGACTATTCTTTCCTCCTTACACCACCACAAGTGCTACGTGGACCTCGATGAGGTGGTGGTGAAGTAGATGGTGGTCATGGAATTGAAGATGAAGCCCTTGCTATTGATATTGATATCTTAAACATGGGACCATGAAATTAGATGGGGATGAATTCCCAACATGATGATCATCATCATGTAGAAGAGAATCCTCCAATTTCTCTAAACACAAGACTTCATCCTCAAAATTATCATCCTCTAGATATTTACCCAAAAGTATCGAGTATTTATTTGTCTTTTCCTCCTCACGGTAATTGGACAACAATCACAAGTTGTAATAAAAATAAATCAAGATATTTTTCTAATTTACATTCAAGATGTTTCTTTTGAAACTATGGATGAAAATATAGGTTCTTCAACAATTATCTTTAGAATAAATTCTTACAACTTGTGAGACCACTCATATTTCCAAGGATTATAGATGTCGACTAGAATTTCCATTCATGTTCCACCAAGACAAAATCCCTCAATATTTGATTACATGGATGGTCCCAAATGCACTAGTGCAAAGGATGTAGTTTCACAATTGTCTCCATATGCTGTAATACACCTTCTCATCAAGGAATAATTTATCCAATGCTTTCATATAGCTAGCCTGAACCTATTAAGTGGATGTAGCTCCAGTGGTAGTGAGGAGTCGTTATTATCCTCCAAACCCATGTTCCCTTCCCACCGATATTGACATGCTCACTCCATTGGAGTAATATATACATGAAATATAACTAGCTCACCTAGGCATAGGTGGGTTTTCCATGGATGTATCTTGTATGTATCTCTGGTACAATAAACCACAAAAAAAACTAGTTTGAACCTCTAAATATTGGTGTGGTTTTCTCTTGGTTCCCCCACTAAGATTTGGTGATGAAATCCATGATACATGATAACATTTAGGTGTAAGAGCATATGTTAAGGGTTTGAATCGATTTTTTAGCATTTCCCATTGTTTTCCAGCTATTGTATGAATATAATTATACAAGTTGACATTTATAGGATCAATGCTGTCTTTAATATGCACCAAGATGCTATCCATTTTTTCACATTGTTGCACATAGTGGTGTCATTGATGTCAAAGGGGAGCATGAGACAACAATAAAGGGACTATTATTGATGATAAAAGAAGCAACATGTATCTTCATGAAGAAATATGAAAACTTGATCTTTTGCAAGGTCTCACTACATGAGGATATTTGAGCTTAAAGTTATTTGTGTTTTTGATAAAGTGAATAGGCTCAAAATATGTCACAAATAGAATGGTTCGATTGTTCTTATCAACAACCTTACAATGATATATTATTCTCTAAAAAATCCATCCCAGATTAGAAGTTATGGCATATTGAAAATCATTATTAGTTGGGGAAAATTGAAAAGAAAAGAAATAGGGCCAAACCCCAAAAATTAAAGGCTTAAATAGTGTGCTAGTCTAGAATGGATTCACCATTGGGATGGAAGATTAATGGTCATGATGCAGAGTTGTGAAATGGTTAATTTCATTAAATGACATGTAAGTTTTAGAAAATAAACAATGCCTTCAACAGATTAATGTTCATATGAAGGAAAAGATGCTTTTTGTTTGATTAGTCTAAGCACGAACATGAATATGACACGTGGCATGATTTTATTAGGAGATGGCATGGAGTGAACTAATATTAGCATGGTGACATGTGGTATCACTAGAAGATTCCATGTGGTTAGTATAAATATCATTTTGTTTGTTCAATGGGCTCAAATATGGATGAAACATGGCTCGCTTAGGGTGTGACACATGGCAGGTGTAATATCCTTAATGACATCAACAAAGGGACATCTAATGACCCATCGATCTTAGTCATATTTTAATGGTCATATAGCATGGTAAAATTTAATAAAAAGGGGTGTTAGCCTTAGGGCTTCACCCTTCGACATATGTTCAAGAATTGAATGGTCATCTAGCCACACTTGAATAAAATCCCAGGTTATGCGTTGATTCCATGTCAGCTCGAA
>APFE031513196.1:136562-226729 GCA_000404065.3 Pinus taeda
TATAGTGATATGATTATTCTGGTTTGAAATGATTTTTTGTTTTATAGTGTTATGAAGTTTGTTTTGTTAACTTCATAACTCATGCAAATATAACCAGTTCATCCACAATACTAATTAGCCATATTTAGTGCTACTGAATCCCTACAATATAACTGATGTGGTGACAAAACTCGAGGACATAATATATTTTTTTGGGAAAGGAAGATCTGGCAGCTATCACATGTCTAATAGCCAACCATGATAGAAGTTTGAGCTTGAAGTCTCAAAGGAAAATTCATGCGATTGTAATATGATTGGAATGACTAGTGAATATGTGGTGAGCCACATCATGTCAATAATCACATAATTTCTATGATGTTGCTTTTGATTGGCTATCTTGATAACACACTGAAGGTGTGGAGGCCGTCTCGAACAATAAACACACACATGAAAAGTGGTTAGACATAATCTGTCATTGGTAATGGCGTGGATTCAAAGCCTTACTTTCCATTGATTTAGATACAAGTCAGGATACCTATGTTTCAAGTCCTATGTATTGGTCTATTAGTGGAACGATGACACTATTTGCCCAAGCCTTGAGTTTGAGTCTCATCACTAGTCAAGGGTGAAATATAATTTTATATTAATTTTTGTAATTTCCATTTTGTAGAAAAAAATTTAGAATATGGTGGTTAATATCAAAATTTGACAAGTCATTTGGAGAGTACCTATAAATGATCAGCGTGTAGAATATATGAATTTTATATAGTTATATATATGGTTACTTTTTATTTTTGAGAGAATTATTTAACTAAGTTTCAATCTAGAAAACATTGGGTTATTAGAATCAAATATGGATGCAACCAGAGGGATTTGACATATTTTGTACTCATATTTAATGTCCAAAATCTATTATGTATGTTCGTATGTCTTATGGGAATTTTATATGGGTTTTAGATATATGAAGTAGAAAAGTTTCGAGAAAGAGTTTGAGTGAATAGAAAAATGAATTAAATGGACTAGAATTGATAACAAAAATACGATAGATAGTAATAGTGATTTACATTATTTTTGTGATAGTATTTATAGTCCAGACAATGGCTTCAAGTTGCATAGAAATGTAGTGGTTGTAAGTTGTATGGAAAAGGCAGTGATTGTCGCAACGGTAGTGCTATTAGGACATTACTCATGATTTAGTGATATATTATTATCATGGATTTTTGAAAATGTGATGAAGTAGAGGTACAAAAGAAAGAAGAGGAAGGATGTTGGATCCTCAATTAATTTGTAGCCTAAATGGAGGAGTTGTTTGCATCTTTGAGGATGGTACCTCAACCAAGTTGTAGCCTACCATTAGTGGAAACTTGCATATTTTAGGGGTAGTTGTAGGTCGGGGCTTGCAAATTGACGTAAATAAATTGAAGATTGAGCAAAATAAGAGTTGGTGGGTTTTTCCTCTTTGTTTTTTCACCTAAAAAATTATGTCTCCTTGTGATGTGATTCTTTATTGTGTTGTTGATTTCTCGTCATGCTACTAATATGATGATGCATTGATATAACTAATAAAATAATGTTTATTTTTCATTGTTATATGAATGTATGATTAATAAACATTATTAATTAAGCTCACATTGATTCACTCCCCATCTCAGTGTGATCCTTTGGCCAACAAGTGGTATCAGAGAAGGTGCCTTCATGAACAAGTAACTACCACTAGTAGAAAATGATGAAATTAATGACTAGGTGACTAAAAAAGTTAGTCACCAAAATTATTTCAAGTGAATTACTACTAAATTTAAGCAATATTAAGTGATCGAACTAAAAATGACAAACTTAAATGACTAATTTAGTCTACAGATAAAATATATGACTGGATAATAAGTGACCAAACTAAAAGCGACTAAATTAAATGATTGATTTAGTCAAGGGCTAAAATATATGACTAGGTAATAAGAGATAAAATTAATAATGATTAACGTAAATGACTACTATAGTCAAAGAATAAAAATATGACCAAATAACAAGTACAACAAGTATATGAATTACTCATTTATATTAGTAATCTTTAATTATATCACTCCAAAAATGGAAAATTGCAATTTTGATACTGAAGTGTTACATTTCACTACAGGAGTCTCTAAATCGATCTGTAGTGTTAAATTTAGAGACAAATGGGTCTTTAAATCCATATACAGTGTTAAAATTATGAATACCCTTTTGTCTCTAAATTTTAACACTGCAGATGGATTCATAGACCCCCTTCTTTAAATCAATTTGTAGTGTTAAATTTAGAGGCAAAGGGGTCTCTCAGTCCATTTGTAGTGTTAAAATTTAGAGACCCCTTTAAGAGGGTCTCTAAATTTATATGCAATGTTAAAAATATTTAGGTAGATGGATTAGACGACCCCCATAAATGGGTCCTTGAATCCATCTATAATGATAAAATTATAACACTTTTATACAATAAAGAGTATAAGTTTACAATATATAATAGTTTTATACTCCCTTTGGAATGAGGGACAAGAAAGAGAGACATAATTCTTAAATACTTGTTCAAGAAGATTGATCGTGGGAAGATTCAAATATGACCCAAGCACCTTATGATTCTTCTTCTACCATGGTTAAGACACCAACTACCACACATGGTGCAAAAAAACTCCTAATGATATTGACGCCAAACTTAGAGGGCCCAAGACCCAACTATGTCACACAAAACCTTCAAATAACACCCATAACATCACGCTTGAAGGCTAGATATATCTTAGATAAGATATGTGTGGTGGTTTGAAGCGTTATTCATGTCAATTGAACTACTAGAGAAATGTTTTTTAGGGAGCAAGGATCTTATTTTCCTTCCCTATCGATCGTAAAGGCCATAAACCCCATTCTTATTATGCAAAACATACTAATTGTGCTCATATTCCCATTATAATATTTTTTTCATGGATATTAAACATGAGAAATATTTGTTTTAGGCCTAAGGCCCTGCACAATTCATCACTTAGACTGGAAAAAGCATTCCTTTTACAAAATTTTCTTATAGCCTGCTAGACTCTGAGGCCTCTAGGTAGAAGACATTTTTCCCACCACAACGGTAACTTCATTAATAAAATTTATTAAGATATCAGGAGGGACAGATGGGATCTCTTACAGGAGGGTTCAGTGCCTTCCACATTACCCCCATTGACAATCACACATGTTTGGTTGAGGACACAATAAGAATTAGCAATGGGCTTCCAATTCTTAAACTAGGCAGAACGAAAAAATAGAGTAAGGCATAGTTTACAAATTTGGTGCATCATGGTCAATATTCTGAGCTTTGCCACAATGTTTTATATGCAATAACCTTGATTCGCCACTCAATATCAGGTCATGATACCAGCAATGAGGTATTTGATGGGCTTCTAGAGACATCAAACTGGTGCAATTGGAATCTCATGGAGTTTGATATGCTCATCAAGGCTTATGCCTAACGTGGGAGGACCAGGACATTGCTCATATATTCAGGCTAATGGAAGTTATTGATTTTGTTCCTCACATTGCTACCTGCAATAGCATTTTGAATGGTTTATTGAAGTCCAATTGCATCAATCTGTGCTGGGAAATATATATTGAAATGGGTAAGATACAAATACCTCCCAATGCTTTTACTTTCAATATAATAATTCATGCTTTATGTAGAGAAGGTAACTTGGAAGAGGGCTTTTAGTTTCATATTGTAACATATAATACTCTCATTGATGGGTATTATAAGTCCTCTCCACTATATAGAAACTAAAAGAGAACCCTACAGAATATCATACTCCATGTGTTCGATAGAATTGTAGTTGCACAAGGGTGACAAGCCTCGTCACTCCCCTCTTTAATTGTATGTAGAATCGATGGGGTGAGGGCTAACCTCCTCAGAACTGATTTTTCACTTTTGTATCCACCCCATAAGGGAATAATTAAATTTTATTTTTAATAATATTATCTAATTTAATTGATAAAAAAACCAATAATCTATACACACACACACACATATATATAGATATGGTAAAAAAACGATAATATGAAGTTCGCTCATGAGCTCACATAGAAATATGGTTATGCGATAAAAACATGTTCACATTTTAAAACTTATATTTGTGTCATTTTTATGCTGACAAGTGTCTTCTCTATGGAATTGGCTAGGCAAACACTGTTTAGCCTAGCCAATCTCCTCACTCCATTTTCGTCATTCCCTCTTATTATAATTCAATGTGTGGAAACCATTTAGCATTCACTTCGTACATGGTTCTTCGAGTCTCGTTTACTCCACTATAAAACCCAACTACAATTTCAAAACCTTTTGCAATAGAAAGAGAGACAATTGATTTTCAAGCATCATCAGATCTCTAAAAATGGAATTGTGCAAAGCACTAGTTCCACTTCGATCTAGGACTCATTCAAGCTACTTGATGTCTAAGTCATAGTTTTTGTCGGCATGTCTCACATAAAACTTCAAACACTTGAGAAGGAAGACTGCATCGAGAAACATGAGCCACACCAAGGTTTCTTCCTTGTAGTTGAGGAACTTGTGGTAGCTGTTGTTAGTGTTAGTATATTCACACTTCCACCAGTGATCAAATTGCTCTTTTGCACGCATATTAGGTGTCTCATCCGATCAGCTGCATTCCATTAGGTCGTGGATCATCTGATGGTAGTGATTTCATGTCAATTTTCCTCATGATATTCACTTGTTGACTTGTTCACACATTTTTTTTGTTATTTATTGTCATCCTGTTTCATTTCATTTATAAAAATCAGGTTTTAGGGTTTCAGTCTCATTAGGTATTAGGGTTTCACCATGTCAAATGTCCGAAAAATCATTTATGAATAATGGTTAGTAGACACTTGAGGAAGACAATAATTATCAGAAAGCTTTAAATTTTATAATTTGTAAATTTAATAAGTTTTTCGCCTCAAACTCTGTTTGAGGTGAAAATAGAGCATCGATTTACTATTTGTCAATTTTATGTAATTTTATGGTTCTTATATGTAATATGTGTTCATAAGTTGCTCCTAGTCACATTGCCAACTCCTTGCACTACAAAGTGAAAGCATTCAAAACATCAGTCTATCAGATTTCAAGGAAAATGGGTCAAACATCCACAACTAAAAAACAGAGCATTTGACAAAGCCCAAGAACTTTATAAAGTGGGTTTTGATTAATGAAAAATAAAAAAAGCAAAAGCTATAAAAATATCATCCATGTGTTATCTCACTTCATTGTTGAATTTGTAAGTGCTAAGGAGAGAAAAAAACACGATTTTGAGTGTTATTGGGCTAAGGGAAGAAATTATAGCAATTTGTGGAAAAATAGAAGGCACTACACACCTGGCAGCTAGCGCTTCGCATAGAAAGAGTGCTGCACACTTGTAGAGTTCTCACATTTGAAGATTGAATGGGCGTTGCGCATACAAAGAGTGTTGCACACTTGAGAGACACTACCGCACACCTGTCCACTGAGCTTCAAAACAACTCAAGTCACCCTAATTCACTTCAAATTCCTTAATTGGCCTCTCATCAAGTAAGTAAAGCTTCCCACCTAGTTTAGTAAGGGTTTTTCATCAATTGTGGTGATTTTCATATCTCAAAAAACTAAACCCTAGCTATCCTCCAAACTATCTCATAGATTTGCAAAGGGTACTTGTTTTCTATTGTTTCTATTCCCTTAATCTATTTTCCCTAAACCGCATTCCCTTAATATATTTTCCCTAAACCCTAACCCTCCACATATAAACCCTTCTACATACTATTCCTAGAGCCATATACCCTATTCCAAAACCCTAACTCCCACATCCTATTCATTCGCTACATTCACTTCATTATCAAACCCCTCATTCCACATTCATAATACCATCCACTCCCCTCATTTCCTAAAAGAAAACCTTCCTCCTAGCATTCACTTCCTTATACACTCTACTCACCTCATATTTCAAAATCTCTTCATACTCATCTACTTTCACTTCAAATTCATAAGCATGGAGATAGATTCAGACTATGAGAGGGAAGAGGAAACTCTCAATGATTCTTCCAAAGAAGCTCATCTACCAAGAAAGCCAAACGAAGGAGGAAAGATCATCCAGGAGGAGCCCACTACTCTTACAAAATTACTTGCTTTCCCTCTTGTTGTAACTTCCTTTAAACACCAGCCTTTTTATCACTGTTGTGAAATGGTAGAGAGGGTGAAATTTCATCATCATCTTGCTAGGTTGTTTGTTATGCATCTCCACAATGGCCAGGTGAACCTTGTTGGTGTATCTTTTACCTTGAAACCTGACACCATTTTAGCAGCAACATGCATCCCTAATGTAGGTGAACACTGGAATAAGAGCAGCATGTGGGCATAGAACATTATGAGCCTTACACTAAGGTTGGATATCACAGGAAAATTAGCAGGGTTTTTCCTTTCAGATACTTGCATGAAACTCATCATCAAGTATTTCACCTGTGAAGGAAGGTTTTCCCGCCTATATACATATCATGTCAGATTGTTGATGAATTTCACAAGAGTGAGGATGATGAACCTTCCATACTTTATATGTAGGAATATTGAGAATATGGCTCTCTATGTGCAAAGGAAACCTTTTCCTCAACAATTCAATAGCATTTACCACTTCTCACTAATTAAAATTTTTGTTTTGCATCAGCTAAGCTTGCCGAACATACCGTGGGATACCTTTATTGCCCATGAGATTTTCAAAGGCCCTCAGGTGATTCCATCAGTGCTTCAAGAGGAACGAGGAACATTAGAATATATAGTTGTTCATGAGTCTGAAACTATAGGTGTGTTAGTGTTTGTCACCTATAATAGAGGCACCAGGAGGCTTTTTGCTACTACCAAGTGAGTATTATCTCCACCATGGGTGGAAGGGGTCTCGTTTTCTTCACCAGACCACAGGAAAATGTTATCTTCACCAAGGGTGAAAGGGGCTTTTCCTTCTTCTCCAGTTATACAGGTTGGACAAAAATCAAAGAGAAAAGGTAAAGGGAAATAAAAGATTCCTGAGGAGGTCCTTCCTGAAGGGCAAGACAGGGAATTTGTTTTGATTAAGGAGGATGTCACTAATTTGGGCTCTCAAAGCTTAAGACTCAATGACATGATTATCGAAGAGAAGGAGGACAAAATACAAGCCTTATCACTTGATATTGAGAGCGCCAAATGGATCATCAATTTTCTTGAGCATGAAAACAAGCAACTGACAGAGAAGCAAGCTATTATGGAGCTACAGATGATTAGGGAAAATAGGCAAATGGCAAAGAAGGGAAAGATGAAAATGACCTCCCTTGCGCAAGAAATTGAGGATGACCGAGAATCATGGTTGGAGAGGGTGAACATTCACCTGGAAAATATGCTTGAGAAAGCAATCAAAGAAAATAAAATGTTGCACCATATGGCCTATCACTACCTAACCCAGAACAAAATTTGCAAAATAAGGGTGAAGAAGCTAAAGCCCAAGCTAAAAAGAGATTTGAGGAGCAGAAAAGAGCAAGATAAACTCAAGATCTTGGCTGAAGCATAATTGGCTCATCAAAGCACTTAACAAGGGTCAATCATGCTAAATTTCAAGAAATTTGGAGAAATTTTTGTCAATTTTGAATTTTGTAATGTAAAAAACAGGTTTTTTAGTAGGTGAGCAGTGCCACTAGCAGTGCTCTTTTGTTTGGGGCATCCATTTGCAAAAATGTTTATATTTTTGGAATTAACAAGGAAAAATATGGAAGCTCAGAAATGGCTAAGAATTTTGGACAAGTTCTAGGTCTCCAAAAGGGCAAAAAACACCCAAAAAGTGCCCTCTCTACCACTTTTTTGCCACACAGGAAGCAGTCTTGGGAGAATCAATTTTTGGAGGGGTAAATGCACACCAAATTTAGATATTCAAGTTGTTCCAGTAAGTAGACTCACCAAGATTTCCAATGATATATCTTACACCTGATTTGGACTCCAAAAAGAATTCCAAAATTGGCTTAGAAAAAGCATTGTGCATAGGATTAGTGGCACTACGCATAGGATGAATTTTGCCAGTTTTTCCTGATTTTCCAGATTTCGCCTAGTTTTCTTTACAGTTGACTTTTTCCTACTCCCTTATTGAAATTAGCATGGTTAATGATGTAACATGATCTAATTATGGATGTGAAACACTTAATAGGGTAGATACATCGATTCAAAGGTGGTTTTGAACTAAATGAATTGGTTTCCTTGGTTTTAGAGGCAAGCTATTCCACTGCCTATATTCCTGTTCTTAGTTTAGATATGGTTGAAACCACCCCATTTTCTCATGGATTCGACCCTAGTAGCTAGCTCGAGTAGTTTCCTTGCCTATATCATGTACTTTTTGATTCATTTGTAAAGGTTGGACTCTTGTGGATGCTTTGAGCTTCATTGTAAATCACTTCTACAGTTTGGCAAGGAAATGAACCAGGGTTTTGCAGCATTTTGTGGGATTCTTGTGGTAATGTGTATTGGCATTGTTTCTTCCTTTGTTATTTAGTTTTTCTGATGTGTATATGTGCCAACATCTATTTCTTTCTTCATAACTAAATGAATCAAGATAAATAGGTGGAATCCATTGATATTCAGTGCTCTGCCTTGAGGATACATTTAGTTTTTAATGTTTTCTGTTGTTTGAAGAGGACTCACGAAATTTGCATGCCCTGTCCAACTCCTCACTGGTCTTATACTTACCATCACACCCAATTCAAAGTGACAAAACACCTACCTACCTCGCCCCACAGAACATCTTGCAAATCTGAGTTGATTTCCCAGACCCAAATCTGCCTTCTTCATTTGATCCAGCAACCAACTATCAAAATCAATCAAAATCCTCTGACCTAATATACCTAGCCTAATATCAACATTCACTTAAGTCATCTCAAGCCCTAATTTCCATATTCTAATTGAGATTGACAAGGAGAGAGGCCTCTCCTGACCTGGTAGGGCTAGCTACCAGGTTAAGCATCATTTGATGTTACCCTAGACTTGCCTTCCTTTAGCCTAAGGTAGATTCAGGAACTAACGTAGTGGCGACCATACTGGGGAAGAGGTGACAGATCTTCTCCGGGAAAGATCATTCAAGTGGCAGATCTGATTCCTGATGGTGGATAGTAGTCAGACACATATGAAGGCTGAAACATTCACTTGGTGACTCCAACTCAATCCAAAGATTCCAGCGCTCACTGATCCATTCATGCACTAAAATAAAATGGTAGGGTATGTGGTAAATCCTTTGTTTTGTGAAGTTTTAAAAGAAGTTAGAGATTAGTTAGTGGATATTGAAATTGATGAAGTATTTTTAATTACCACGCTTCAATGTTTGGTATCTCTGAACTTTCCTCCTAAAGCTAAAACTGGTTCCTTTGAGTTAGTAGTTAAAAAATTTGAGAAGGAGATTCAGTATTTAAATGATTAGATCCAATCATATGAATTCTGAGATCCCAAAAAGTTCTTATAAAATCTACCTCCTTCAAAACAAGAAAAAATAGAGCTACCCGTGGATGTTTGCATTGATAGTTTGCAGCAGGAGGTCTGTGTTGAGGAGTTAGGGAAGCAAACAAAGTCTGGTTTCTTTGATCTTATTGTCACATATATGGAGTATTCTTTTAGTTTGAATGATAAGTCAGATTGTCTTTCACACAGCGAAATTTAGTTTGTGCATGGATTGTTGTCATAATTTCCAATTGTGTCCTGGTTCGAGCACTTCCAAGTAGCATCCTTGTCATAGTTACTTAATTGGTTGATTTTGAATTACAACATTACTTGATATATCAATTTTGTAGCAAAGTAGGTTAGATTTGTAAATAAATAAGCTGCCTCATTTCAGTTTTTGGTATTTGTTTATGTACAGGTTGTAGTATGTATATGTTTTTGGATTGGTATGAGTTTTTTTGGGTTTGCAGTTCTTTGACCATATTTCCTAGTGGAAGAGGCACTTGATCTATGGTGCTCTTGACACCTCCAAGGAGCTGCCATCCACAATAAGGCTGATGTTAGTTCCAGTCTTCGCAGCTTGTCACCAGGGATCGACATGAGCTCTTACTATTTTTGGTTTTGGTTAGATGTCTTGCACATGATACTCAACACAAAACATGTCACAAGTTGTTCATCAGGATGAGATTTTAAAGAGCTTTCCAATGGTATATCACACTCCCATAACCGTCTCCCATTCTAGAAGGTATGATCGAAATGAATGATTGATTCTTGGTTATGCATGTTTTGAGGTTAGTTGTTGCACATAGGGACAAGTTTACAAACAAATCAGTTTGGACAAGAATTTTACAAAAGTGGAAGATGCTTTTGTCCATCACATACCAAATAACAAAAACCTCCTTCATTTTATGCACAGGTATTCTATGTGGGAGATATGAAGTGATATTTGAAGCCTACATTAAAACAAAACAAATTTTGTACTTATTTTACTGTTTTAGTAATTTTAGTAGGGTGCCATTTTACAACGGATGGAGAGTAATTTTGAGAAACCAAAAGATATTTCTATTAACCACGAGCCATATAACAAAAAACTCTTTCAGTTTATTCACAAGTGTCGTGAATTTGGATATGTGACTAGATATTTACAGCTCATTTTCACAGATTTAAATTTTTAATGATTTTCTGTTTTATAGATGATTTTGTGGCACAAATTGTGAGCAATTGGAAATGAATTTCAAAAATTTGAGAGAAATTTTTCTCCAACATGACCTTATTTACAAAAATGTCTTTCAGTTTTGTAACAGGTGCTATATTTTAGGAGATACAAACTCATCTTCAACACCCATTTTCAAAAATTTGGTCCAAGTTTAATGTAACTGATTCTATTTTGAAGAAGACGGTTGAACTCAATTCCCTTAGTACAGGGATGAGAAAATGTTTATATTTTATTAATTTCATAGTGTAGAGGTTCAATTTTGGCAGCAAAGAGGTTTCTTGGCATTATGTAAAATTTTCTTGAATATCATTTTAATAAAGTAAATTTCTGCCCTTTGGACCTGGGATCTGTCATGGTATTATTGTTCAATATGTTTTTCATGTAATTCACTTACACATTATGTTTTTCTTCTTTGTTTCAGCATTATCTAAATGATATGTTAGGAATTCATCCATAATGATGCTCCTTTCATGACGATTTTGCTGTTAGTTGTAATGGCTGTCTTAGCAGAAGTCATCCTTTGCTAGATGCTTTGTTGAGAAACCTCGTTATTCTCTTTCATCTAAAGTTGCTACTGCAGATCTATCCTTCGTTTGATGCCTGCAGGGCAGTGGGCTTTCTCCCCTATGCTACTCACGTTCAAAATATTTATCTGGTTGAATATGGTACTTAATCTGCCCCAAGTTTTCCGGCAGAAACTTGCATCGACTCCATAGTCCAAAATCATCCTTTCTGTTGTTGTTTCGACCCAAAACTTTTCAAACAAATCCCCACACTCCATAGCTAGCCTAAGATTTTATTTATTGCAGCCACATTTTTTTGGTAATGAGAGAGCCCTCTCCTGACCTGGTAGGGATAGCTACCAGGTTAAGCATGGTGTGATGTTACCCTAGACCTACCTTCCTTCAGCCTGAGGTAGATCCAAGCACTAACACTTGCTCCAGATTCACTATTCGTGCTTCCTAAAATCCTCCACAACCAACGAATCAAACTTGAGTCCATTGGTTCTTTTTGAAATCTGCGAGTAGGTTGAAGTTTGTAGTGCTCCATGTCATAGAGCCTAGATCTCCAATCATGATATGGGCTGATGGAAATGGACTGAGGAGTGTATGCTTAAGGTTTCACCGCCAATAACTGTTTGGGCACATTAAAAATTAACATACATAATTCCTTCACTTCTTCTTATTCTTCTCAATCAAAACTTCCCTTGATTTGAATAACCCAAATGTTCTCATCGAACTTGAATTGAAAATCAGTTGTGAACTCCATGTTTCTGAGTCAATAGCAAATACTCTCATAACAAATAAAGTAGAAGAGGTGGGAAATATGTGAGACAATTGAGTGACTATGAAACCTTATATGGAGCTTCTCTGGTTAATGAATACATAGATCTGACCGAAGGAAATGGGTAATAAAAACTTCCTTATTTCCTTCCTTTGAAACAACACCCCACATGGGTCCTTATACAATGCCTTTGTCAACAATATATTTCACATGTTTAAAATGATTTTTAATTTACGCTAAAAGGTGTTTTCTCTATAGAGTTGGTTGGGAAAACACTTTTTAGCCCAGCCAATCTCCTCATTCCATTTTCGTTGTTCCCTACCATCAAAATTCAACACGTGGAAACCATTTTTCCTTTTCATCAGTCCATTCATCCAGAACAAGGTTCTTCCAGTATCATTTACTCCACATATAAAACATATAGAAATTTTGGCTCATAGGTTCCATTCATATAAATTCCAACACCATTATTCGAATTCCTTTGTTCCTTGAGCTTGTTCCAACAAGTTCCAACAATTCCATGAAGATTATTGTAGATGGAAGTTCCAAAAATTCCATGAAGATTATTGCAGAAGGAAGTTCCAACAATTCCATGAAGATTATTATAGGAGGGCTACAGAAGGATAGATGCTTCCCAACATGATCTAAACAATGCAGCCATTCAATGTATCATTGCTTTTTCCCTATTTCTACACCGAAAATCACCACATATTATTTTTTGTTGGACCCCTTGGGAGCCTTCGCCTTCTTAGTGGCCTTGGGCCCCTCGACATTTGTTTCAGGCTTCACCGTAACAACTTCGTCAGTGGTGAAAGAAACACCTTCCACAGGAGAATTCTTGGTAGATGTGGGGGCCATGGTTTTGTTTCATAGGATTCAATCACAAGAAAATATCAGAGAATTGCAAGGGATCGATGACTCAAACACACAACAATGCAAACATGCTAAGACAATTGAAGAATGAGCATGTATAAATTCAAGAGAGCAATAAGTAAATTCAAGATAGCATAAGAAAGGAATTTATTAAGTGAATAATGTAGCATGGGTGTCTTCTGGCATGTAAATTAATGGAATGAACTGGCTTGACAACCACGTGTCATAGTGAGGCAAATTTGTGAAATGCCATGTATGAACCAAAACATAGGACAGCCACCTGAATTTTGATTGCCAAACAATGCCACTGAGGTTCCTCTTCTTCACATCTAGTGCCAATACAAATTGAATCATTGAATTTATATTTTAAATACATGAGGGTTATTAAATGAAGAGCAAGATGTGATTTTAGAGTGGTCTTATGTATTCAACGCATAAGAGTCTGCATAATCATGAACTCATGTATCATTTAGTGGAACTCGAGAAGATTTCAACCATTCTCTGAAATGTGAAATCTTAAAATCAATTTCAACACATGGTCATTGGTAGAGACAGTAGCTTGATTCCAGGGTTTAATTTCGAGTCACATTTCAAAAATATAGAATCCTAATGTAGATATCATTTTGATTGTTTACTATGTTGCATGATATTCATGTCACAACGATCATGAATTAGACTTCCAAAAATTTGAAATGGGTTGTTGATTTAGTGTATAGGAGTTTAAATGATAGATTCACTCATGGTTGTGCAATTGAGTTATTAGAGGGTAATGATTGTATAACATAGGGATTTTTGAAGTCCCTTGGAGTATGTAAAAGCTCTAAGTTGTAGGTATTCTAGCTCTATAAACAAAGGTGAAAGATCTGCTACAGGAAAAAACTTGAACAAGGAGGTGGGTAAATGTTGTAAGGTTTCTCTTTTCCTTACTGGGATTCAAGAAAGGAGGGCTCTCAATCATTGCTTCGGGCCATATTGGACTCGAACTATCAGGTAGGGAAGATGATTCTACTATGTGGATAGACAAATTGTGCAACACTTTAAATGGAGAGGGTTGCAACAATGGATTGACAATCCATGACACCTTTTGATTATCGTATTTCTCAGGTCAGGTTTGGTTCATACTATTTATGTCTCAAACTTGGAAGTTTTAGCATACTTTCATCATAAACATTTTGTTTTGAGATCCAATGAGATGGGAAAAAAGTTGGCGAAACCCAATTTTCCAGGTGAGTCACTCTTCTCCTGATATCGTTGGTGCTTTGTTATGGTAAAATGGTTGAAACTTGAAAGTATATATTTTTAGGTTATAAGTCTCGTTTCCCTTGATTTTTTTCGGAGTTGATGTAACTCTCCCACTACCACTATATCAGTCTTCTAATTTCCTCTTTACCAAACTCCTCTAGGGTTGAGTTGACTCAAGTCTAACACTAATCTTTGGGAAAATAATCAAATCAGGCCCATTAAGAGATAACTTGGTCTGGAGCATTGTCGCAATTGTCAAATTGTCTATAAAACTTTATTCTATCTCTAAAAGGACAAAAAAAAAGTAGTTACCGTTGTTTATTTATCCAATTGCATAACTCGGTCTCATAACATATAGATGGAAAGCCACCTTTCGATGTTATAAAACAATAAGACTCAAGTAGAGATCACATTCATTGACATGACCCCTTTTGATTGTGAGGAATAGAGTGGTTCATGAGTTCTGGAGGTTAGAAAGGTTTTCCCCTTCAATGTGGTATTGTGCACCCCATAAGGTAACACTGATGATGTACCTTGACATATAGGACAAGATAGTTTCCTTCACATTCCCTACTCCTTCTTTTGGCATTCCATTGCACCTCTCGGTGCAATTTCTATTTTTATAAAAAATTTACTTGAGGTGGGCTTCATTCCATCCTATCCTAAGCATTATTTTTGTTGGCCTCCAACAAATTACACAATGACTTCCAGGAAAGTTTCGCATAATTCTGGATGAGTTTCAACCATTCAAGTCGAGTTTTCACCTCATTTCAAGAAAGTATTCAAAAAGATGCATATGTCTTGGGCAATATTAGTAATCCATCATGAATGATTAATCTGATAAAAATTTGCAGGTTCCACTCTTCTATAGCATAGGGACCTACATTGTGCATAAGAAACGCTCCAGTTAAGCAAATAAGGAACCACAAACCCATACCCTCTAGTCGCTAAAAACAAAGGATCACCTTCAGGAGAAATAAAATACTGTGAGATCAGAATTTTTTATAGTTTTCCACGTGGATACTTCGACATTGCATCCATGAGACTAGTCTGTGTGATTGATGACCCTGTCCATGAACAACTAGAAATGCTTGTTAGCCTAACAACCCTAAATCTTTTTGATAACAAGTTGAGTGGGTGGTTGCAACTAAAATTCGGTACACATTCTAATATTTGGTTGATCGATGCATCAAGAAACTATTTTGAGGGCCCTCTACCTAGAAATCTACATGGAGGGAATTTTTTTTGAGTTTGTTATATTTTTGATAAAATTTAGTGGGAATTTGTAGCCCTCAGACTCATGTATTAATTTGAAATATCTAAACATTGACAACAATCGATTTAGCAGAATGATTTCTGCACAGATTGAACATCTAAGGAATCTCTTAAAATTTAATGCAACCAATAACCAACAGTTTGGTTCTCTTCCTAGCGAGCTTGCATACATTCCATGCCTCGTCGACCTCAATCACGCAAACAACTAGTTAACACATGATATTTATGCATTGTTAGGTTCCTTGGAAAATTTAAGCTCTGTCAAACAATCAACTTGATGGGGACATTCCTCCTAAATTGGGATATCTAAAAAAATTAACCTTTTATAGCGCATATGACAGTCAGTTGTTTGGCTCAATTTTAGCCAATTTCAAGAATTTTCATTATAGATATAGCTTTCTTTCCAATCGCTACCTATGCGCGGATCTGGCTTTGGGGCTTAGTGTTATACCAAAATATTAGGAAGAAGGTACCTAGTGAAATCACTCTCGCAGGAGACGGACTAGGTCCTCTAGCCCTCAACAATGTGCATACTACCCCAGGTAGCGCTTTATTAGATAATCGACACTTTCCACTGATGCTTCATCGGGCCAACAAACTTTGTATGGTTTTCTTTAGTGTTCTTCAATCAACCTTGGATGTTAGGAGAGAAAGGATCACCTTCGAGAGAAATAAAATATTGTGACATTATAATTTTTTATAGTTCATCATGGGGATACTTTGACATTACATCCATGAGACTAGCCCACGTGATTGATGAGCTCGTCTATGAACAACTAGAAATGCTTGTTAGCCTGACAACCCTAAATCTTTTTGATAACAAGTTGAGTGGGTAGTTTCCACAGAAATTGGGTACACATTCTAATATTTGTCTAATCGATGTTTCAAGAAATGATTTTGAGGGCCCTCTACCTTGAAATCTACGTAGGGAGGAAATTTTTTTGAGTTGGTTATATTTGCAAATAATTTTAGTGGGAATTTGCAACCCTTGGACTCTTGTATTAATCTGCAATATCTAAAGATTAACAATAATCACTTCAGCATAATGATTTTTTCATATATTGGACAACTGAGGAATCATTTAAGGTTTAGTGCAAGCAATAACCAACTCTTTGGGCCTCTTCCAGACGAGCTTGCATACATTCCATGCCTCTCATACCTCAATCTCATAAACAAATTATTAATAGGTGAGATTTACGCATTGTTAGGTTCCTTGGAAAATTTAAGTCTTCTATATCTTCCAAACGATCAACATGAGGGGAACATTCCTCTTGAATTGGGATACATAAAAAATTTAACCTTTTATAGCATATTTGGCAATCAGTTTTCTGGCTCAATTTTAGCTAGTTTCAAGAATTTCCATTATAGATTTAGTTTTGCTTTCCAATCCCTACCCATGTGCGGATCTGACTTTGGGGCTTAGGATTAGACCAAAATATCAGGAAGGAGCTCCCTAGTGAAAACCCTCTCCTGGAAGACAGACTAGGTCCTCTAGACCTCAACAACGTGTGTACTCATCCAGACAACAATTTGTTGCATAGTCGACACTTTCCACTAACCCTTCATCAAGCCAACAGACTTTGTGGAGTTTTCTTCAGTGTTCTTCATTCAACCTCAGATGTTAGGAGAGATGCGTATGATCCTCAGACTCATTAGCTCATGATCCTCTCTACCAGTGCATTCCGTACATTGTATATTTTATGTTCCTGCATTGTATCTTTTATATTCATACATTATATTTTGTATAGGAGACTGTTTGGTTCTCCCACATTGTATGGACACCATTGTACTCAATAGTCCCTTTGACCTACTTTGTGGTCAATAGCTAGACATAAATATCATTATCTTACCTTATCTTCTCTCCCCTATAGCCAAGTATTCAATATTTTTCAAACTAAGAAGCCTAGAAGTCAAAGACCCAAAGAAAAAATTACTGCCCACATCCAACAACTGTAGGTTTTCATAGTCCCCCAATTCGTCAGGAGAAATATGATAATAAAATTTGTTTTAGGATTCATGTGAGCCATAAAAGCTGGAATGCATATTTTATTGGGATTTCTGACAAGACTATTGAATGAGAGTTTGAACCCCACAAGCCTCCGACATTGTGATGATTCAAGGCATTTGAATCATTGACAACTCATAGACTCTCTTGTGACATTTGTAACCAAGACATTTAAAGGATTTGTTTTATCATTGAACTTCCTTGAGGGGTATTTAGTCTACAAATTATTCTGTATCTCTTTTAGTTCTGAGGTCAACAGTATTATCACTTTTCTTAATGTGGCTACTTGCATCAAGTATACAATGCCCTGAATTATTCAACTATTAAGCAAACAGGTTTTGTTAAAGGCCATTTCATCCATGGTGATCTTGTTATCTCCCAAGAGAGTATTACATCAACCAATAAGGCACTTGGATATTAGTAAATTCTTACCTATTGTAAATGCTAGCCAACAAATCCCATCATACACTGACATTGATCCCAACATTTACAAAGAACCTTAAGCATAAAATTATCGTCTAAAAAAAGAAGAAAGAATAGGCTCGCTTCATACATATGCATACCCAAAGCATGGAATAGTTGGCCTACCAATCGATAGCATGGAATAGTTGTCCTACCAATAGATATCTTGAAGACTAATTCCAAGAGAAATTGGGTAAACAAGAATAGGTAAAAGGTCCTTTTTTAACAGCCCATAAAACAAATATTAGTGGGTTTCCATTCTTGATATGATATAATGGTTGAAGCATCTAGAACACATTCTTCAAATGCCTCTACTACTTTGTGTTAATGGACAACTATCATTAGTGACTCTACTTCACCATTCCACTGGATAAGGTTTCCTTTGGCCTCTTATTTATATGTTGTTGTAGTCAATGCTCTAAGATATCATTTTGCAGTTGTTGAACTCAATTCTTTTAGGAACTCACTTCTCAATTAAGAGCAGTTACCATTTTGTCAATGGCTCAGTTCACATTCCCAACCTATCTAGATTCACGAATTTCTCAAAGAAAAAATTATAATAATACACCATAGATATCTCCAAGACAAAAATAACCAATGTAGAGTGGCAATGGTGAAGGGGATGCCACATGTTTATTTTTCAAGAAAAACACCTCCTTTGATGAAACATCTTTAACCAAGCAAGTAAACACCTCATGCTGCTTATTCTCTTCTCCTTTGAAATGCTTTTCGATGATGGCCTCATAACATGTAAAGTTGTTCCCTATGTGTAATTTGTTTTCCATCATATGCATTATGTAATCACAATATTACCAAATAACAAAAATGATCAAGCAACAAAGGTTGGGAATTTCTCAAAACATTGATAAAAATTTGGTGAGGATTTTAAGGTGATGGATTTGTAGGCACTATAACTCCCAGCAAGATTTGTCCAAATTTCAATTATGACCCTAATTTTAAATTTTTTCAACAATTTTGCATTTATTGGCACTCATTTTGCAACAATTTGGGAACTTCTTAAAAGTTGTATACTCAAGAGCTAGAATAACCCTCCAATAAAGTTATCACACACCTCCATAAGTAAATATCATAGATAAGTGGGAAAGCAATGGTCAAATAGTTGTTATGAAAACTCCTCAAAGGGTGACCTCAACATGTGTTCCAATAATATTTGGGGCATTCCTCAAATCATGCCAACCAATCCCATATGTAGTGGATCTACGTAGATAGAACTGTAAAGCGAGCAATGATTGTAGTCTATACCATGGAATACCATAATATGCTTATAATCCTCAAATATGGACAAGGGTGTTTACCTCCTAAGCATAAAAACATGCTACAGAATATTCAATCATCCCATCAATAATTTCAATTTAAGTGATAACAGGAGGGGAATTGTAGTGTTGTACACCATTATGAAACTATTGAAATGCTTATGTGAAAATAATGTTGGTTTAGACCAAAAATGATATGGAATTTCATCAAGTGAGTCATACATCAACATGTATCATTAACCATCTAATGGCCACAGGGGCTTCACAACTAAGTCAACTAGTATGAAAAGAAAATAATCATCATCAAGGCAACCAAAACATCAACATCATCAATCCATTCATGCTTACTACATAAATAACCTCATTAAATGAAATCACAAATTTAGGGCCATCTAAAGGTCAACCTTGTAACCTCCCTTTTTGATGGAAATGACAAGAGTAGTGAAAACATTCACATGTGTAGGACTCATATAACATGAGAGGTAACAAGCCAGAGAGCAAAATTCTCCAAGTGTAGCTTTCTTGGGTGGGGTCTTCAATTGGATTAATTCACATGCCATATGATGGGTAACAAGGCCTACCAATCATGCATTTATTTATTGGTTGGGGATGTCCACCATCTTGGGAGGATATGTTTTAATTCCCCTACTAAATACATGACATCTTCACCCACACATGGGGACACCTACCCTGACAATTACTCATACATACATAAAAAATGACATGTGACAATTGTTGTAAGAGTCTAAGACTCAAGTCTTCATACATAAATGTGCTAGATGAACTACTTTTATGATTTTATGTGTTCTATTTCTTTCATTGATAAATGATATAGTATCCTTGTCTCCTTTATCTTGGATGGTACCTAGTTGCACTAAGGATGTGTCCCACCTATAAGGGATGCATCCACTGATGGAGCAATAAGTGGATCTATGCTTGTTGTCAGCCCACCCTGAATGGATCCAGCCACCATCAAATGCAAAATGAAAGTGGATTGGATTACAATTTATTGTTTCCCTATCCAGGAGGTATAAGGAAGCTATTAGGGACATATAATTTTCTTTTGGGATGTTACCCATATCCCAAAAAGAATTGTGATGTAAATGTCCCTTAAGATGGGTAGATGTCCCTTAACTGTCTTAGGAATTTCTGATTTCCACATGTCAAAACTAGTTCTTCTTAAGCGTGCTTGATGAAAAGTGAAAACAAATCTAGAATTCCCTTGCGTGCACTAGCTTGGGATACAAAGGAAGGAAAGCAAGCATTGGTGTTACTATTAGAGCTATGTGTAAATAAAAAATATTGGCAACAAAATATAGAGTTGAAGATTGTATTCTTCTACTAGTCACCATGCATAATAATGAGACCCATTCTCTAGAGTCTCCTTGATTAACAGTAAAGACCCCATGATGTAGAGGATTGTTGAGAATCTCACAATAATTTATTAGATGATAATGAAAATATTGTCAAAATTGCAAAAGCTAATAATTTCAAGTCACTTTCCTAATATTTGTCTAAAGGCAGTATACGTTCTTTTTGAAGGAATTCTTAAAAACCTTCAACAAAGTCTTAGGTTATTGCAAAATTGTGTTACCTCCTAGGTATATAAGAGTTGTTACTTAAGAATACTTACTACTTTGGTCAGCTATTTGACATTTGTTAATCAAGCTTTCTTGCCACATTATCATTAATATTGAAATGCTGGAAGTTGTTGTATTTTAGTTTATCCCAATGGAGTTTCCTAAATTCCTTAAACTCATCCAAAAAATATTTTAGCACTACATGCTATTTGAAATTGAAGTCATTTTCTTAGCGTTTGATTCCTTTTCCTTCTCATTTGTGTGAATATAATTTGTTCGGTGTCTTATGATTGATCATTAACCTATAAATATAACAAATCAATATATGCCCCTTACTTCTATAGTTACGGTAGTAGTAGATGGTACTGGTTGCGTATTGTTTAGTTGCCTTTTATCATTCATCTCATTTGATTATACGTCTTTTGTAGGTTGTTGGCCATGTTTTTCTTGTAATAATATATTTTTGGACATTTTGTCTGCTAATACATTTTCTGGAGGTTTCTCTGACACGGGAACCAACGTAGAGGAACCAAAATTTGTAGCATTTTGGATAGCAGTTCTGGTAGACTATGAGGGAATTGAACTAGACAAACATTCTTGTTGGCTATTGGGACAATTCCATCACCAAAACCTCATCAAATAAAATCACAAATCTATTTCCATCTAAAGGTCAACCTGTAAACCTCCCTTTTGTGATGGAAATGAGAAGAGTAGTGAAAATATTCACAAGTGTAGGCCTCATATAACATCACAGGTAATAAACTAGATAGCCACAATTCTCCAAGTGTAGCCTACTTGGGTGGGGTCTTCATCTAGATTAATTTGCATGCCATATGATGGGTAAGAAGGCCGACCAATCATACATTTATCTATTGGTTGGGGATGCCCACAACCAGGGAGGATATGTTGTCATTTCCCTACCAAATATGTGAGAGGTGAGCCTACACATGGGGACACCTACCCTAACAATTACACATATGTACATTAGAAATGACATGTGAAAAATTCTATAAGAGTCTAAGACTCAAGTCTTCATACATAACTATGTTAGATGAAATACTTTTAGTCTATTTCGATCACTGATAAATGATATAGTCCATACTCATGTATGCATGAGAGTTTTTTTTATCCTTCTCTTTTTTATCTTCAATGAGACCTAGTTGCAATAAGGATGTGTCCCACCCCTAAGGGATGCATCCACTAATCGATCAATCAGTGGATCTATGCTCATTGTAAACCTAGCCTGAATGGATTCTTCCACCATTAGATGCAAAATGAAAGTGGGATTGCTTAGCATTTAGTGTTTCCCTGTCCATGAGGTACAAGGAAACTACTGGGGGCATCTCATTTTCTTTGGGGATGTTACCCAAATCCCATAAAATTGGTGATGTAAATGTCCCTAAGGATAGGTAGATGTCCCTCAATTTTATTAAGAATGTTTGATTATCACCTATTTAAAATAGTTCCTCGTAAGTGTGCTTGATGAAAAGTGATAACAAATCTAACATTCCCTTGGGTGTGTTAGCATGGGATATAGAGGAAGGGAAGAAAGAAGTGGTGTTACTATTAGAGCTGTCAGTAAATAAAAAATATTGGCAACAAAATATAGAGTTCAAGACTATATTCTTCTACTAGTCACCATGTTTAATAATGAAGACCCATTCTCTAGAGTCACCTTACTTAATAGTAAAGACCCCATGCTATATATGATTGTTGGGAATCTCACAATACATTATTAGATGAGAATCACAATATTGTCCAAATTGCAAAAGATAATCATTTCAAGTCACTTTCATAATATGTATCTCAAGGAAATATATGTTCTGTCTGAAGAAATTCTTAAAAACCTTCAACAAAGTCTTAGGTTATTGCAACATTGTGTGATCTCCTAGGTATCTAGGAGTTTTTACTTAAGCACACTTACTACTATGGTGAGCTATTTGACATTTTTTAAGCAAGTTTTCTTGCCACATGATCATTTATATTGAAAGATTGGAAGTTGTTGTATTTTAGTTTATCCCAATGGAGTTGCCTAAATTCCTTAAGCTTATCGAACAAATATTTTAGCACTCTACACACTACTGGAAAGTGAACTCATTCGCTTAGCAGTTGATTCCTTTGTCCTTATTTGTGTGAATACAATTTTTTTGGTTTCTTATGATAAATCATTAACCTGTAATTCTAACAAATTTTTATATTCCCATTACTTCTATAGTTCTCACAGTAGTAGATGGTATTGGTCTCATTATAATTTTCGTCTTTTGTAGGTTGTTGGTCATGTTTTTCTTATAATAATAAGTTTTTGGAAATTTTGTTTGCTGGTGTAATTTCTGGAGGCTTCTCTGACATAGGTGTTGGCATTATGATACAGGTGTTGTCCTTGATGGAAACTCACTCAGATGAAATCTCACAGTGCAACAGGTCAACAACAAAGGATTACAAATCAGACTCCAAAGAATGAAGAAAGGGAAGTATATGCTGGTTCACTTTGTCCAAGGCGCATATACACGTAGTTTAATAGAATAAAAATAGCGCATAACGTATACATGCACTTTCACAGGAGGAAAAGCACGTACATGTTGGCAAACTAAGTTGTTGGTCCAAGGTATTTAATCCAAGGTATTTTGGTCCAAGGTAATTGGTTCGAGGCATTTGGTCCAGGGTATTGACCCTAAGTATTGGGTCCAAGGTATTGGTACTAAGTGGTTTTGGTCTAAGGTATTAAGAAAGGCCTAAGAGTATATAATGAGGAGAATATCATTAGGCCAGGGTGTACAAACAATGAGATTCCCACGAATACTTCTATATGAATTATATATTATGTTGCAGGTTTATGTTTTGGTTTGGATTTGAAATTTTTATGTGCACCTTGAATTCAACATTGGATCAGGAATCATGAGGCTTGAAATGACTTATTATTGAATGATCTAATATTGGCTGAGACCAGATTTGATGTTTTGTGCCTCTTCTACTTGTTATCTATCATGATCTCAGTTTTTCTGAAGTCTAAAATTGCAGCAAAGTTCTCAGTCAAAATTTGCAAATCTGTACGCAGGTTTGTCTCAGCCAAAGTGCGCACACATGCAGGTTCAACTCTTTCAAGTAACATATACAAAAATAAAATCTTCTATTCAGATCTGACTGATCTATCTGATCAAATTCTGTTGTTTTACTGTTATCTGTTAATGAAGTCCTCTTAGATCTGAATATAGAATTGTTGTCTAAGGAAATTTAGTCTGATTGATTAATTGATTGAGAAGGAAGGGTGATCCTTGGTGCTATGTGTTTTCAACTCTGTAATATGACATAAGATCTTTAGAATGTCACTAATTGGTATAGTCTGTGGTTCAAAAGTTTATGATTCATTATTTTTAGAGATATACACAGTTTGGGTTAAAGGATGTAGCATATACACGCGGGTTGGGTTCAACCAAGTAGCGTATACACTCTAATGCATGATTTTTGAGGTTACAACTGGTTCTGGATGATGATGCAGGGTTTTGGGTTCAACAGAGTGTTCTCATGTCAGTGATTTGATTGTTCAGATTAACTGAATATTGGTTGATGTAGTTTAAGTTTAAAAGGCCTTGATAGGTCCAGTGTGAAAATTTGATGAAACGTGGCCTTCAGCTTGTGGTGTTGCGATCCAGGAGAATTCAGTCTGAAAATTCATGGAATGTGGTCCCTGGTGGAAGAGTGGAGTTTTTTGTAGGATGGAACCTAAGTACTAGTAAACATATTGGCTAGTACAAGAGCTACGGGTTGTATCTCCCTTCCAGTAGAAGATGGATAACAAGAGAAGGTTGTAACATTTTACAGGTAGAAGCTTGCGTATTGGTATGAGTCTGCACTAGTAAAAGATTGTAAACATATTTTCTTATTATTAAAAGAAAGAAGATAGAGATGACAACAACATGTTTTTTTTACCCACATAGGGTTTCCACCTTAAATCTTGGTGTTCATGTGTGTTGCTTATGTGTGATGCTTTATTATGCTTTTACCTCACTATCTAATAAATCTCTGATATACTGGTTTAAGCTCAACACATGATAAACTGTCTAAATCACAAGTTCTATGCATATACACTGATCTCTTTAAGCACAATCGCGTGTACACGCTAGTTCACTTCACTGAAGTAGCGTATATAAATCTATTTTAGAAATAAAATTATGGATCTGATAATACTGATTCACCCCACTCTCAGTATTATTTCCAACAATTGGTATTAGAGCAGGTCCTTCAGAATAAGCTTGATCGCTTGAAGGGAGATCCATCAACATGAATAATGAAGAAAGCATGGGATCCATCAGACCACCAATCTTCGATGGGAGAAACTTTTTTTATTGGAAAATATGAACCACGACCTATCTACAATCACTTGGAATGGATGTCTAGGAAATTGTGGAAGAAGGATATAAATTTCCAATAGCAATTCCTACATATACGACAAGTAAAAAGCAATACGAAAACAATGCCAAAGTTGTCAATACTTTATTGGGAATTATGTCAAAATCAGAGTTTGTCAATGTCATGCAGCTCAAATTAGCCAAAGAAATATGGAACAAAATCGTTCTGAGCCAAGAAGGAGACTCTCACATAAAACATGCTAAGCTTCAAACTCTCAGAATTCAGTATGAAACTCTTAAGATGTATAGTGATGAAAGCATAGCTAGTTACTTCCTATGTATAGGAGGTTGTCAATTGTAAGAAGAATCCGGGTAAGAAATTAAGGAATTTACCTTAGTTGAGAATGTTTTGAGATCCTTGTCTACTAAATTTGAATCCAAAGTGTTTGCCATAGAAGAAAAACAAGATCTGCATAATATCACTATGACGTAGCTTCACAAAATCTTCACTGCCTTTGAGATGAGAAAAGGAGGACCATTAGATATGAGAGAAGCCACATTCAAAGCTTCAACAAAAGGAAAGGAAGAACACAATGAATCAGAACATGTTTCAAAATAAGAAGATGAGGTAAACTTTGTCAAAAAGCTTCAATGAGGTTTTGGAAGGTTTAGAGGTAAGTTACCCTTCAAATGCATTTCTTGTGGCACAGTCGATCATTATGCTGCTAGATGTCCTCATAAAGAGAAATTTGAAAAAGGAAAGGAATATGTAAAAGGGAATAGAAACCAAGTTGTGAATAAAAGGAGTTACTATACTCATGAAGAAAATGATGGTTTATCTAAGAGTGATGAAGATGAAACTGGACAAGATTACAGACTTCTCATGGCTTATGATAATGATAATTTTTGGGATGCTTTAGAAGAGGAAGACCTTCATGAAGAAACATCTAAACTCCAAATCTGTTTAGAAGAAAAGAAAATGATTATAGATACTTTGACATACCAACTTGCTGAAAAACAAAAACATAATGAAAAAATAGAATGTAAAATTGTGGGTCTAAGAAAGGATCTTGAGAAAATGAAATCTCTCAATCTTAGATTTTCTAAAGGATCAGAAACTTTAAATGAAATTATCAACATTCAACATTCTCCTTTGATAAAGATAGGTCTTGGATATATTGAATAAGCATCTAAATCACAGAAGCCATCAACCTCCACCAAAAGCTATCTTGATGCAACAAAGACTAGTGAAAAATATGACAACTGTTAGCAAAGGCATAAAGCAGATCACCAAGTACATAAGACTCAATTTACTCCAAGGATAAATAGAAGGCACAACCAACCTCAGGTGACAATTTTCTCCAAAGATGAATATCAATAGAAACTACAATCACCGGATCAATAGATTTGATAGTCACAGGAACTTCTTTAATGGGAATTGTTTTCATGTCATAATTTTGGACACAAAGCTGCTCAATGTGTTGCTTACAAACCATCATGACTAGAGAAGCACGAAATCAGAGGAATGTAACAGGGATCAAGAAAATTTCCTATAATAACTTTTCTCTTCTTGAAAATAAAATAGAATGCTCAATCTGTAACAACCTCGATCATGAAGAATTTGAATGCAGGAGAAAATTTCGGCAAACATCTCAAAAGGAGCAAACTCAATTAAATCCCAAGATATGGAGAAGGAAATAATCTCAAACAGAAAGATGTGGTATAGCATTGTATGCAGAAGGACAAGAAAATCAGTGGTACATCGATATTGGATGCTCAAAACACATGACAGGTGACAAAGAAGAACTTCACTCATATAGTGCCTTAGAAAAGGAAAAGAATGTCTCATTTAGAAATGACCCTCCTACTACCATAGAAGGTAAAGACTCTGTTTTCTTGAAAGAAAAGGTTAAATATGGAAATGTTATGTATGTGGACGGTTTAAAGCATAACCTGTTGAGTGTCATTCAAATGTGTGATCAAGGAAATAAAGTGGTGTTTTGATCAAATGGATGTGTTTTTCATGAGCTTGATACAAGAGATACTGTGATCAAAGGTACAATAACTCCAAACAACTTATACATACTCAAGGGAGGACAACAATAGTTCTATCTAAGCAAAAATGATGAACACTGGTTGTGGCATAGAAGATTGGGAAATCTAAGCTTTCCTAAAATAAGAAAAGCATGCAGATTCAAGGTTGTTCGTGATCTTCCAGATATCAGCATCCCAGAAAATACAATATGCAAACCATGTCAAATCGGCAAGCAAACTAGAGTTCACTGCATGGAAAAGGAAGGGTTAGCTAGTAAGCCTCTTGAACTTGTGCATACTAATTTATGTGGACCATCAAGGAAAAAATCAGCTCGTGGAGAAGAATACTTTATTTTGTTCAATGATGATTTTTCCAGAAGGTGTTGGATAGGTCTTCTAAAGTATAAAGATGAAGCTTTTGAAAAGTTCCAAGCCTTCAAAGTTTTGGTTGAAAATGAATCAAATCGAAAAATCAAATGCCTCAGATCTGATCGAGAAGGGGAATTTACCTAAGATGAATTCTTTGACTTTTGTGAACAACATGGAATAAAAAGGAAATTCTCCACCCCAAGGACTCCTCAGCAAAATGGTGTGGTTGAAAGAATGAACAGAATAGTTCAAAAAATGGCTCGAGCTATGCTAGATGAATCTGGAACTCCTACAACCTTCTGGGCTGAAGTTGCATTCACTGCTATGACTATTCTCAACCAAGCAAATGTTCGGGTAAAAAACACTCAAACTCCGCATGAACTTTGGTATGGTAAGACTCCTACTGTAAAATACTTTAAATTTTTTGGAAGCAAATGTTATATCTAAAGGACGAATGAAAAACTTGGTAAGTTTGAACCTAGAGTAGAAGAAGGTATTCCTCTTGGTTATTCTTCTAGAAGTAAATGATATAAATGTTATAATAAAAGACTTGGAAAAGTTGTTGAAAGCATTGATGTTGTAGTTGATGAAGCATGCAAAAATCCAAAACAGATAAAATCAACAGAAGATTATGACAATGAAGAAGATGGGGATTATTTTCCCACATCAAATCAAAATCATATTGAAGAAGAAACCAATGAAGAACCAGAAGAAGAGATAATGGTATAAGAAAATACTCCATCCAAGTATGTTCAGAAAAATCATCCAGAAACTCAAATTTTAGGGGAAAAAAAGGTAGGTGTACAGACAAGAAGAACTATTACATGGACCTCAATCTATCTACCATTACTATCCTCCACCGAACCTCAAAATGTAAAAGAGGCATGCAAATATTAATGTTGGGTCAAGGCCATGGATGAAGAACTTGAGAAAATTGAAAAAAATGATACTTGGGAATTAGTTCCTAGACCTCAAGATAAAAATACTATAGGAACTAAATGGAAATTCAAAAGAAAGCTGAATGAAAATGGAGAATTCATTAGAAATAAGGCCAGAGTTGCTTGTAAAGGGTATGCTCGACAAGAATGTATAGATTTTGAAGAAACTTTTGCACCTATTTCTAGAATTGAAGCCATAAGGATGCTTCTTGCTCTTTCTAGCTTTCAAAAATTCAAAGTATACCAAATGGATGTAAAATTAGCCTTCTTGAATGGAAATTTAGAAAAAGAAGTTTATATTGGAGAGTCAAAAGGATTCATTCTTGGAAATGATGCGAAACTTGTATGCAGGCTCAAAACGTCCCTCTAGTGTTTGAAATAGGCTCCAAGGGCCTAGTATTACCAGCTTGACAAATATCTACACCAACAAGGTTTTACAAAAGGTTCAGTGGATAACAATCAATATACAAAGATTGAAACTGATAAATTGCTAATTATTAATTTTTATGTTGATAATATCATTTTTGGTAGCAATGAAGAATCCATGAGTCAAAATTTTGCTTCAGTAATGTAGAAAGAATTTGAAATGTTCTTGCTTGGTGAACTTACCTATTTTCTTGGTCTACAAGCTCAACAAAATAAAGATGGTATTTTTCTTTCACAAACCAAATATCTCAAACAGATCTTGAAAAGGTACAGAATGGAAGATTCTAAACCTATATGTACCCCAATGGTCACAGGATGTAGTCTCAACTCAAATGATGAATCAACAACAATACATCAACCAACTTATAGATCCATGATCGGCAGTCTCATTTATCTAATAGTTACCTGACTTGACATCATTCATGCAATAGGAATAGTTGGAAGATTCCAAGAAAATCCAAGGGAATCACACCTTCAAGCAGTCAAAATAATTTTCAAATATCTTCAAGGAACTCAGGACTTTGGTTTATGGTATCCTAGCGATGCAGATCTTACTCCTCATGCATATATAGATGTATATTGGGCAGGAAGTGTTGATGGCAGAAAAAGCACTAGTGGTGGTGCAATCTATATGGGTTCCGGGTTAGTGTCTTGGTTAAGCAAGAAACAAAGTTCAATTGCTTTATCTATAGCTAAAGAAAAATATGTGGTTGTTGCATCTTGCTGCACACAACCACTTTGGATGATGCAAACCTTGCAAGACATTCAGATCACATATACTCCACCCATATCCATTCTAAGTGATAATACAAGTGCCATCAATATTTCAAAGAATCCAGTCATTCACACTAAGACCAATCACATACCCATCAAATACCATTTTCTATGTGAACAAGTGCTTGAACAAAAGGTCAAATTGGAGTATGTTCCCTCCAAAGAAGATGTTGTTGATATGTTTGCTAAACCACTACCTAGAGAAACATTTGAATATCTCAGACAAAAGCTGGGAGTAATTTTTTCATCATCCTGTTGTTAAATCTAATTTTTCAGAGAAGGTTATTATACGTGTGTTTCATGAAGTATAGTCGCGTACACAGACGGGTTTCTGTGGGTCAAGGAGCGTATATGTTTTTCAAACAAGAAAAACAGTGGGGTAGGCTCTAATACGGGTGCTCTATCTCATGTTGATGATTACAATATATTGATATGCTATGTTCATTAATTTTTATCTAACTGATAAATATTCCTTGATCATTGACTTGTTAACAATGTGTAGGTAGCAGAGGTTTAGGCGGAGCATGTTATGAAACTAGCTCGCAAAAAGATAGAAAATATAGATCAACACCTTAGAATTTAGCCTCTTTGAGGGGGCAACCTCCTTTACATTACACAAATGAATCATTCTTTGATGATACAAATGAAAATACCTCCTTTCTATATATAGGAATCTAAGGGATCATAATATAATTAGAGCTGACATAACAATAATAATGTAAGGGCACAATAATAACAATAGTGGGCTTCTATGGGGCACAATAATAACAATATGGGGACTACATGGGCACAACAATATAATAAGGGGGTTCTACTAATAACAATAAGGGGTTACATTATTAGTATAGGGACCTAACATGCCCCTCTCCTTCAAAAAGTGTTGTCCTCAATGCTTGAGTAGATCTTGATGCTTCTGTATAAATTCTTGTCCTTCCATGTGGAGTCTTTAGTAGGAATTTTATTCCACTTGATGATGTACTCTGAAATTGATCTGTTTTGTAGCTTTCGATTTCTCAGTTCTGTGACTACTTCAGGTTCCAATATGATTTTTCCTTCCTTGTCAAGTTCTCACAATACTATTTGAACTGGGATCTTCTGCAACTTTTGAATGAGTTCCTACTCCTTTGGGCATATGGATATATGTAAGGCCTAATGTTTGGAGGAACACTTAGTGGAATCAATTGAATAGCATGATCATGATCATGAATAGGTGGGAGGTCTTTGGGAGTCTCAAATACCTTGGAATGATTTTCCAAAACTTTTTGGAGATCTGGAGAAATACATGATTTCGATGTGGGATCCTCTAGTGAACAAAATTGTGCAATTACACCCAGTTGTTCTGTATTTAGAATCTTTTTCATGTCATTAGAGTTGATTATCTTTCTAGGTTTTCCTTCGATACCCCTCAATTCAACTTCCTTTCCTTCCCAAAAAAATTTCAAGAAAAGTTCTTGAAAATTAAAAGCTATCGTACCCAAAGATTGTAGCCATTGGACTCCCAGTAAAACATCAGCACCACCCATTGGAAGGGAAAGAATTGGGCTATTCAATACATATCCTCCCATGGATAGCTTGATATTATGGCACTTTCAAGAGCAATTTTTGGTTCTTCCACTTGCAACCATCACTTGACACTCTAGTGCTGGATATAGGAAGCAATTCAATTCCTTGGCTATCTTACAATCAATATAATTATGGGTACTACTCGAATCAATCAATGCTCTTACCTTTTTCTTCTTGATATGTCCTTCTATCTTGAGAGTTTGAGTAGTGGTAATCTCTTCCAATGCATTGCAAGATATGGTCGGATTTATTTCTTGAGAATCGATGTGATCTTTCAATTCTTGAACATTTTTCTCCTTGATATGTCCTCCTATATTGATAGTTTGAGCAGTGGTAATTCCATCCAGTGCATTACAAGATATGATCAGATTCATTTCTTCTTTATCGATGTGATATTTCACTTCTTGAGCCTTTTTCTTCTTGATATGTCCTTCTATCTTGAGAGTTTTAGGAGTGGTAATTATTTCCAATGCTTTACAAGATATGGTCAGTTTCATTTCTTCTTTCTCTGGGGTTGGTTCCTAGTTTATATACTCTTGTTTTGATGTTTCTTGATCCTTTTCTTCCTCCTCTCCACAATCAATGTAAAATATTTCTTCTAAGCACACTTATGACCTTTAATGTATTTGTTATCACAATTGTAACAAAACCCTTTTTCTCTTTTTTCTTCCAATTGTTGTGGTGTAACTCTTGTAGGTTATGGAAGGATAGGAGAAGCAACACATCCATCTTTATAGTTGAGGGGTAGAATTCCTTGTTGCCATAATTTTTCTTTCCACTTTGTAACAAATTCCCTTTTCTCTTTTTTCTTCCAATTGTTGTGGTGTTGCTCTAAAGAAGGTGTTGCTCTTTGTATCCTCATAATGTGCTATCATTTCCTCCATGAAAATTGACCATGTAACAAGTTTTTTATGATAACAAAGCCCTTTATACCATAAAAATTGATCCGATTCTAAATATGAAGATGCAATACATACCTCTTGTAACAGTGGCACACCATGTAGATAAAAATATTGCACCATTTTTAGTATCCAATTTACCAGATCCTTGCCATCAGACTTCCTCATCTTGCTTTTTCTTGATTTTAGGAGCTTGATCTTGAAACAACTGTAGCTCTTTAATTTCCGATCTTCCAGTTATGAAATCGTGACCTATAGTAATCCTCTATGTCCTCTTGCGAATGCCACTAGTTGATCGAAATTAGATTCTCCAAGAAAGAGTTATATGCAATCTCCCAAGATCACTTGATTATACACCTTTTCAGAGCGAACTTGTATGACTTGCCACGTGTCACTATTTTAACTTTCAGATCTAAAAATACATACAAATTACTACAGGTCATCCGATTTCTATAACTTCTTACAAAATTTCAATCTGATGCTCAGAGAGAAAGTTATGATGATTTTCCCCAGGTCACCTGTTTGGAATGTAATTCGGGAGTTTACAAAAAGGCCAAATTCCTCATATCATATCTCTGCAAATATAGCACGAAAATCTCTGAAATTTGGACCTAAGGTTTAGAACGATATCAAACCGAAATCAGATTTTTTTTTTTGAGCATCTGAAACGTTGTAGAGCAAAAGCTATAGCGAAAATTCCACGATGACCTGTTTGGAGCAGCGAAACCCTATAATTTAAAGCTCTAATACCAAATGTTATGAAACCAGCTCATAAAAAGATAGAAAAGATAGATCAATGCCTTAGAATTCAGCCTCTTCGAGGGGGCAACCTCCTTTACATTACACAAGTGAACCATTCTTCAATGATACAAATGAAAAGACCTCCTTTCTATATATAGGAGTCTAAGCGATCATAATATAATCAGAGCCGACAAAACAATAATAATGTAATGGCACAATAATAACAATAGTGGGCTTCTATGGGGCACAATAATAACAATATGGGGACTACATGGGCAAAACAATATAACAAGTGGGTTCTACTAATAACAATAAGGGGTTACACTAGTAGTATAGGGACCTAACAGATTATTAACCTTCACTCGTAATCTGTATTGTTGGCATTATGGTTGCTAAGTCCAGCTATGGCTTCAATTATTTATACCTTTTGTTGCTTAAGTCATGTAAAAGTCTAGGGTGTGATATGTCTTCTCATACATTTGAATGAGTCCTATTAGATGTAATTTGGATGATGTAATTATAGTTCTGTCATGTATAAACAATTTGTATATCCCCACTTGGTTGGATGATGGATGTATGTATGAGTCATTGGTGATAGGAAGGTCATACTCACATAGTTGGGTTATAGAGTCATGTTATTCTTTTGGAGAATATTTTTGCAGACTGTGCTTGTGCTTATGGGGAGCATGGATGGTTTCAGTGCAATTCAACATGTACTCAGCAAGAGCATGAACAACATAGTGGAGAGAATATCTTGGTCTGCCCTTTTCCCTTGATGTAAAAGAGGGAGAGTGTCTTGGTGTTTTTTCCCATCAAGTCCAAAGGGGGGGATTGTTGGAATTATGATACAGGTGTTGTCCTTGATGAAAAATCACTCAGACGAAAGTTCACAGTGCAATAGGTCAATAGCAAAGGATTATAGATTAGACTCTAAAGAATGAAGAAAGATAGATATACGTTGTTTCACTTTGTCCAAGGCACGTATACATGTGGTTTAACAAAATAAATTAGCATATAACATATACATGCACTTTCACAGGAGGAAAAGCGCGTACATGTTGGAAAACAAAGTTTTTGGTCCAAGGTATTTAATGCAAGGTAATTGGTTCGAGGCATTTGGTCCAAGGTATTGACCCTAGGTATTGAGTCCAAGGTATTGGTCCTGAGTAGTTTTGGTTGAAGGTATTGAGAAAGGCCTAAGAGCATATAAGGAGGAGAAGATCATTACGCCAAGGTGTACAAGCAATGAGATTCTAAGGAATACTTCTATCTGAAGTATATATTATGTTGTAGGGTTATGCTTGGGATTGGATCTAGAATTTTCATGTGCACCTTGAGTTCAACATTGGATTAGGAATCATGAGAATTTAAATGACTTATTCTTGAATGATCTGATATTGGTTGATACTAGATCTGGTGTTTTGCGCTTGTTCTACTTGTTATCTATCATAATCTCTGTTTTTTTGAAGTCTGAAATTGCAGCAAAGTTCTGAGTCAAAGTTTGTAGATCTGTACGTAGGTTCGTCTCAGCCAAAGCACATGTACACGTAGGTTTGAATCTTTCAAGTAGCGTATACAAAAAGAAAATCTTATGTTCATATCTGATTGATCTATTTGATCAGATTATGTTGTTTTACTGCTATCTGTCAATGAAGTGCTCTTAGATCTGAATGTAGAACTATTGTCTAAGGAAATTGAGTTTGATTGATTGATTGAGAAGGAAGGGTGATCCTTGGTGCTATGTGTTTTGAACTCTGTAATATGATAGAAGATCTTCAGAATGTCAGTGATTGGTACAATCTATGGTTTAGAAGTTTATGATTCAGTATTTTTAGAGATATACGCAGTCCGGGTTAAAGGAAGTAGCATATACATGCCGGTTGGGTTTAACCAAGTAGGGTATACACTCTAATGCATGATTTTTGAGGTTAAGCTGGTTCTAGATGATGATGCGGGGTTCTGGGTTCAACACAATGTTCTTGTGTTAGTGATCTGATTGTTCAGATTAACTGAATTTTGGTTGATGCAGTTTAATTTTAAAAGGCCTTGATGGGTCCAGTGTGAAAATTTGATGAAACGTGGCCTTCAGCTTGTGGTGTTGTGATCCAGGAGTATGCAATCTAAAAATTCATGAAATGTGGTCCCTGGTGGAAGAGTGGGGTTTTCAGTAGGCTGGAACCTATGTATTAGTAAACACATTGGCTAGTATAAGAGCTAGGGGTGGTAGCTCCCTTCCAATAGAATATTGGAAAACGAGAGAAGGTTGTATCCTTTTGCAGGTAGAAGCCTACATACTGGTATGAGTCTGCACCAGTACAAGATTATAAACATATTTTCTTATTATTAAAAGAAGACATAGATGATAGTAGCAGGTGGTTGTTACCCACATTGTGTTTCCAGCTTAAATCTTGGTGTTCATGTGTGTTGCTTATGTGTGATGCTGTATTCTGCTTTTACTAGACTGTCTAATAAATCTCTAATATACTGGTTTAATCTCAACACATGATGAACTTTCTAAATCACAAGTTCTCTACATATACAATTGTTTCTTTAAGCATAGTCATGTGTACATGCTAGTTCACTTCACTGAAGTAGTGTATATAAATTTGTTTGGGAAATAAAATTATTGATTTGATAATGTTGATTCACCCCCCTCTCAATATTATTTCCAACAATAGGAACCATTTTGGAGGCACCATAACTTCTAGCATTTTGGGTATAAGTTTTGGTAGATTGTGAGGGAATTGAACAAAACAGGCATGCTTGTTAGATATTGGGATGAGACCATCACTAAAACCTCATCAAATCCAATCAAAACTCTAGGTCCATCTAAAGGTCAACCTATAAATCTCCCCTTACGATGTAAATGACAAAAGTAGTGGAATTATTCACAAGTGTAGGCCTCATATAACATGAGATGTAACAAGCGAGAGAGCCAAAATTCTCCAAGTGCATCTTGCTTGGTTGGGGTCTTCAACTAGATCAATTATCATGCAATATGATGGGTAACAGGGCCCACCAATCATGTATTTATTTGTTGGTTGGGGATTCCCACCAACCTGGGAGGATATGTTGTCATTCCCCTACCAAATATGTGAGATGTGCACCCACACATGGGGACACCTACCCTGACAATTACTCATACATACATCAAGAATGACATGTGACATTTTATCTAAGAGTCTAAGACTCAAGTATTCATACATAACTGTGTTAGATAAAATATTTTTATGATTTTATGTGTTCTATTTCTATCACTGATAAATGATATAGTCCATTCTCATGTATGCATGATAAATCAGTAATGTCATTTTGTAGGAATATTTAATCCCATGTTCCCAGGATAACAACTAGTATATGGGATCAATTACTAGAGATGTGGTAGTTATTCCAACAATTTGTTGATATAGTGTCTAAATGGATCAAATTTAATGAAAAAACCTGTAAACATTGTGTAGTAGTAAGGATTATCCCGACAGAATATTTCTTTTTTTTATTCTCAAATCTTACTGACAGAGGATTGCTGTTTGAAGAGCATCCACAGATGATAGGAAATGTTAGTTAGCTTTCTTTGTTTATGAAACTATAGAGCTTGAGATTTTATCACTTTGAAGCGTTGTTATCTTCTGTCACAGTGTGGGTTAGCCTCCCCAGCTTACTGCCAAAGCCTTGGCATGAATGTGTATTTTCTTGGGTGCAAAAGTCTGGGTTCTTATTTGATGCCATCAAAGCTCACAATAGAACGAACCGATGTCTTATATACAATATTGGGTATGGATTTTAAGTTGGACTTAACCTTTACCGACTTTAACTCCACTTGAAGCTAAAGTGCTATTTGTGGGAGAAACATATTTGAATATGAAAACGTCCCTTTGAATTGTAATATCTTCTCTGAAATAGGGAATTTGAAAAATTAGTGTGCAAAGGGATATGCATCCTTGGAAATAATTAGGAGTGTTTGTACATGAAGTGTAAGGCACATAATTATGGGTAGTGTACAAGATAAATTACAACAATCCTTCCTTTTGTCTAATTTTTAGCAGTTGAAGTGTATTTACCCTTTCAAAATCACCCAGGATTTGCACCTAGTTTCGATTCTCATCCACAACACACTGTTGGACATATCACATTTTTCTATTATGCTACATAATCTATTATCATTATCCTTGACAACAACCTCATAATGTTGGTGAAGCCACAACTTACTGCTAGATCTTACCATGAGTAATGATATCCTTATTGTCCCTTTCCTTTTTGGAAGGAGTATTTTTTATTTCTTCCGTTTTTTTACTTTCAATGGAATTAAGTGGTCTTTCCAAGGTTTCTTGTTTTTGCATTCTTCTTTCCTTTGTTTTTTCCTCCTCTCTATTTTTTTTACTTCCCATTTTAGCTCATGGTCTTCACTTCTCTCGCTATTTTCTTTAAATCCCTTTGAATTACTTCAAACACTGTTATTATGTCACTAGTGCTTAGAATCTGTTTATACAAAATAGTACATGTCTCAAGTGAATCACACTTGGCAAGCTATTTTTCATGCTGATATCAATATAAACTTTGGAACATGTAATGAAGGCCTCATATTTATAGATATTATGACACGGAAAAATCTACCAATAGGCTCCAGGGTTCCTGTTAGCTACCCATAGACTATTAGTTGATATAATCAGGAAGACCTTGTTCGTATATGATGACCAACCATCTCAAGCAGTTGTGGAGGATGTCATATCAAAAGCACTAAGAGAACCTACATTTGTAAAAACATTTGCTTCTCCTCTTGTTCAATCTACTAAGAAACATGTGAAAGTTGGGTTGCTTTTTAGATTCCTTAGCACTGTTATTCACAGGAGTCAACAAGCAGCCAACAAGAGGCACATTAGCTTCAACAATATTTGGATTTCATTATAAATATCGTAAGCTGACATTTTATGTCCCAAACCAAACAATATCCTCATGAAACAAGTAAACCTCCACTCCTCTCCCAGCTAGCTCAATCTATTGCATAGTTACTTCCAGTTGGTTTTCATAGTCACGCCTAGCCAACCCAAAGATATCTCCCATGAGACATTTAGAATGAACCCTCACAAATACATCTAGTCCATCACCCATGTTACTCTTAACAATGGAAATATGTTCCATGCATTCCCACTTTGAATGGTAGCAATATGCTTGAAATGGTCCCAACATTGTAGGCAACATAAAAATAACACTTAGTTCAACCAACGTTTCACGTTCCTTCCTATAACCAACAAGATCTGCAAGAGATATAAGTGGTAAATTATGATCCTTTGCAAATTTTTGCAACCTTGGTAAGCAAGCCATTGAACCATCATCATCAGATATCTCATAAAGCACTACAATAGGATTTAATATTGCTAATGCTGGCAGATTCGCAGATGATTTTGTATGACCAAATCTCTGTAGGACTCCCCCTTCTCTATATTTCAAAGGGGAGGTATGACCAAGTCTCCTAAAATCACCAAGTTTAGAATATGTAGATGTGAGGGCCAAAATTATCTTCGCCCTCTCTGTTGTTGATACCTCAATATTTCTACCCTCTTTTTCATCCACGAATATTCTAAATGCAGAAAGCAGCTTCTATTCATTTTCTTTGTCTGGTACCATAAGTGGCAATTCAAGCCTTCTTAGGACTTCTTCCTTTATGGAAGATGATTTCTGCAATTGATTCAAGCTAGCTATAGTTTCTACTTTAGTGTAAAGTTATATCTTCTTCACTTCTCTATTATCGCTTTTGTTTGATTGTTTTGTAACAGACATATTTTTTTATGACACTAACATACACTTGAGCTGCGATGGAGTTGCAAGATGTGTTGGATTGGAGCTTACTCGACACTTCATTTTTTTGTGGTTGGATTCATTGCAACACATAGGTGACTTTGTCCCATCCTCTCATCATCTTTCTTTAAACAATCATATAACTTGTGATTATCACTAGTTGCCTCCCAAGGAGCCATATCAGGCATATCAGGTAAAGTTGTAAGGACACTTAATTTTTATTGCCAATAGATATTCTAGGTCTCTAATAGAAGGAACAACTGCTATTGTACGTTCAAGGTTACTAGATGGACTCTTTGTATGTAACATAAGAATAACAGGTTCATACATAGGCAGAATATACACATGCTTCCCATTCCTAACATATTAGCGTTCATGAGCCTACACCGCATCCCCTAATCCTATTTTAAGATGTTATCTAACAACTTTGTTCCTTTTGACATTATGCTCTTCACAAGTGTCATCAGCCACAACAATGAAAATTGTATCCTTTCCCTTTTCACTCTTAACAAGGGTGTTATTTACCCTGAAAAACTGCAATGCTTTCATAGGCTCCACTTGCAGCAGTCCCACACTAGATTCATTACCAGAAAGTACTTCAAGAAATCCTTCAAGATTAGAAACATGTGTCAAACTCAAGAAAGGATTATATTTTAAAATAATTGGCATGTCAAATCATATAAGTGTGGGTCTTAAAAGTGATTATAGTTGCATATGTGTTTTAGGCAGATCGCCTAATGGAGGAGGCTTGTCTTAAAATTCCTCATAAAAGTCTACCTTTATGATAATGAAATTCTCGAAGGGATATACAACATCAAACATTTTAAAGGCCATGAGTACTGATTCAACTTGGGATTTTCAGGTTCATTCTGCAAACTAAGATTTCTATTTTTCTCCTCTTGAAATTGATTGATTCCATATTGTCCACATACAGAGCACAATTTCTCAAGGCCTTTTCTATGAATGAGGAGAGGAGCTTCAAATTGAATGGGAATAGAAGACAATGTCTAGGGTGCATATGTATTAAGGCTTCCTCTACTCTGTTGCATCTCATTCCAAGGAACACCTCCTAATTCATGAAGATCATTAGAAACACTTCCATATAAAGCTAAAAATTGAACTGAGATGTCCCCTTCACTAGCAATAGGGTCATCTACCCTTTAAGTTGGGAATAATAGTAATGCTAGATATAGCTCCCTTTTCTTTTGATTTGAATATTCCAAGAGTGGACTCATTTATTTAAGGTACAGTCTCTTTGGAAAATAGAAGAATTTCTGTTGGTTTGTTCATACTTCAAATGATTACCCTCATCCACGATAAATTTTCTTTCAACATACGTTGAATTTCTGCAGTGTTTGAAACAACGGTGTAATTAATAAACAACCAGGTCAGATTTACAAATCCCACACCAACCTTTGCTAAAAAACACCACAACATTCTTCACAGAATAGTGTTGTTTCATTCATTATAGACGAATAAAGGTTTCAATGGACAATGTTGTTGCTGCTAATTTCTTCTTCTCAAGTTTTGAGACACATTTGAGCAAAGAATTCCTCATTATTTCCACTATGGAGGTTTTTATTTATATGCATATTCTTCTTTAGATTAATGACATTGGAGGCATTCTTTACCACATGAACCTCTTACTCAAGCTCCAAGGTAATACGATTTACATTATTCACATTAGTTTACTTAATCTATTTCTTGTGAAATCTTAATTTTGGTCGATGCAACTTTGTACATTTTTCTTTAGTGGGAGTTAATTGTTCTCTTTCTAGCACATGGGTCTTTTCAACTAGGATTCCACCCAAAACTTCTACATTTTGTTGTTTTGTTTCTGCTACTTTGGTATTGGATGCATAAGTTCAAATTTTGTATTGGATGCATATCCTAGGAAAATTATGAAATGGATAAAAATGTTCCTTGATAGAATAATCCTACCCCCTTCTCTACACAGATGTTTCATTCACAATCTCCATCAAAGAACCCCATCAAGGGGGTCATGTGAGATTCTAGAAAATTCGATCCTTCTCAGAATTTTTCTAGTTTGAAGAGAAAAATATTCCTCGTAGAGAGAAACAATCTTAGAAGCTTGAAGAAGAATGAAAATACTCACATTTTGGAAGATTACCATGTTCTTGAGCAACTAGATACCCCAAGAAATAGAAATAGGTAGAGTGCAATTTTTTTTATACTTCTCCCCCAAGGGAACTCAAAGAAGATCTGATCCTAATTCTCCCTAATGCCCAAAACTAGAAGAAATTCATGCCGAATTTTCTTATCAATAGGACAACAAACAAAAAGATGATGAATAGATTCATCAAACTATTTTCAGAGGAAACAATAGTTTCATCTACTGAGGCATCTTTTTTGCAAGTTCTCCTAGGTTAGAAATTTTTCTTGTATAAAAAGCAAGGTGAATCATTTTAGGTTGTTGGGAATATTCCATTTCCAAATAAATTTGTTCCACCAATTGGAATCTTGGACCATTGTAGAATGGGCTATTGTATCATATTAAGCAAGACCAACCATTTCCTTACCTGAGGAGGAATACATCCAGGGAAAGTTTTAAGAACCCCCCCTAAATTTAAATGTATAATAAATGGGCGAATCTCCATGGTATATAGGAAAAATGGAAAGCGATTTTATCAATAATATGATATGTATTATATATTTTTTTGCGAATCTCTCACTAGGCATGGAGAATATTTTACTCAATTTTAAAATCTTGTGTTTATTGAATACACAAATGAAAACATTGCATTTCTTTAAAATATCTTTTGAAATCAAAATTACTGAAATTACATATCGATAACCTAGTGCGTGTAAGATAAAATTCACCCGTGCCATTCACAGAAAGCATGAGAAAAAAACTAATACTGTATATAAAACCAAGAAAAATTCAAATTCATCACTTCTAGGGACCTCATAACGACCCTACCAATACAAAAGTATGTTCCTGTTTGCAATTAGAAAAATTACCCAAATTACAATATGTTTACTCCACTTCTAGGGACCTCGTAACCACCCTGCCAATACACAAGTATGTTCCCGTTTGCAATTAGAAAATTACCCAAATTACAATCTGTTTACTCCAGCATAATGTTGGAAAGTTATAGAAGGTTGACTAGTGCAATCAATCCATTCCTTTTAGCCCTAGATTTGTTTCAGTTTAAAATAGAAGTATACAAATATACTTGTCCAATGTCTATGCTTTAAACATTCACCTTAAGATGTTTTTTACAATATAATTTCCTAAATCTATTTAATATCTTCATTATCATAAAAACCAACCTATATCCATCTTAACTCCACATCTACACTCTTAGAGGGATGAAATCTATTTATCCCTCTCAGCACTTGGTAGACCTGGAATTAAGATGGATCTAAGCTAATAAAATTCCCCCTTTAAATAGTCTATGCTCACATGAATACCATGATATTATCATGGGTCAATACCATGGGTTATCATAAACCTGGAGCTTAAAAACTACTATTAGTATCTGGTTTGTTGCGTTTTTTGTATCTTCTTTGGCCTCCTCATCATTTGAGCTATTTGAGAGTGGCCGTTCTTGCATTTTGTTTAGAGCTTCAAATTTATTTAAGATAGCTGCCTGGTGCTGCTCTTTCTTTTTGTGTGTCTTCTTGCTGTTTTTATTCCTTGTGCCTACTTTGGTGAAACCCTGTTCATCATTTTTCTTGTGAACCTCCTCATTTCTTTAAGGAGCTTTATTTTTTGGACATTCCCTAAAGAGGTGTCCATGCTCATGGAATTTCTTACAGTGGAATGGGATGTGTTCGTAATCAATTCTCTTGAGCTAGACCTCATCCTTGAATATCAGTTTTATGGCCTTCAGAAGGGCTCCTTAGAGATCTATGTAAACCCATATTCTAGCATATGAAACATAATGTCTATTTCATGTGCCCTCAATTTTTTTTATATATTCTCCTAGTTGGTCTCCAATGCCTTTGAGGATTGATCCAGTAATCAGTTGGTAGAGAGTAGAGGCATACCCACACCAAGACCTTAGTGAAGTCCTCTTTCTCTAGAGTGAATTTTTCTTTCCAGAATCTCATTTAAAGTCCTACAGAGTTTAAGAAGCAGGGATAACTTCCTCAATCAAAGGGAAAACTATTGCATGTATTCACATAGATGTATGTGACTGGACTGAAGAAAAACTTGGTATCGGTCACGATGTTGGAGGACAAAGGCTACGATGTTGTCTTCAGTAAAGGAAAGGTGTTCCTAAGAAACATAGCCACGGGCCAGACCAAGAGGATAGGGATTCGAGTGAAGAATCTTTATAAACTAGAGGTAGATGATTGTGTAACATTGAGTACGAAAGCAGAATTGGTGCAAAGCCAAGAGATTGGCGAGTTGTGGCACAGGCGGTTGGGCTATTTGCATCATGGGGCTTTGAAGATAATGTAGTAGATATCTACAGGACTTCCCAAAGGTAAACTTGAGCAAATTGACACATGCAAAGGTTGTACCTTGGGAAAGTACATAAAGTCTTCCTTTCATGATCAAGACAGTCGAACATAGGCTATCTTAGAGCAAGTTCATACTGATGTGTGTGGACCATTCTCAACGGAATCCACAATGAAGAAAATGTATTATTTGATTTTCATTAATGACTATTCTCGTAAATATTGGATTTATTTAATGTAGAAGAAGGACCAAATTGTTATAAAGTTTTGTGAGTTCAAAGCTTTGGTCGAGAAAGAGTTAGGGAAGAAGATCAAGGCCTTGAGAAGTGACAATGGTGGATAATATGTCTCTCAAGAGTTTAACGACTTCTGTGCAGCAGAAGGAGTTAAACGAGAGTTGACGGCACCTCATAACCCATAGCAGAATGGGGTGGCTGAGAGAAAGAACTTAACTATTGTAGGGGCAGCACGGGCAATGATGCATGACCAAGGCCTACCACTTCACTTGTGGGTTGAGGCATGCAACACAATGGTCTATTTTCAGAATAGAAGCCCACATCGCATACTTGGGATGAAGACACCAGAGGAAGCTTTCTCTAGTAAGTGATGAAAATGAGATTTTGGGGGTTGCCCAAAATCCCAATTTCTTTAAAAAAACAAGATCCTCCACCAATTCAACGTTAGCATCATTAAATTCAATATACCCAACACCGTTTTACCGCCTGGAATTATCATCAAAATCTTCCTCTGCGCTGCACGCTGTCTTCAACAAACATTTACATATAACAAATACATGATATTTGAATCAACAAGCTTGAACACAAGATTTAACTTAATTATACAATACACACAGGCGTACACAATACTAGAACACGTTTCATATATATACAAATTACATTCCAGGCTAAGGCATTTCAGCCTTAAAACCCAGCTCACAATCGACTACATCTTGCTCACTCACTATTTACTCACAATTAAAATAAGATATCTCACACACCCTATCACATTGCCTTTATATAAGAATTTTAGGAAGAATTTTAGGAAGGATCAATCCTATCCTCTCTGGATTTTCTCCACAAAAGTTGCATGCATGCACACTTTAAATCTGCTTTTCTGTTTTGAAACAGGGTTTTCTCTATTCTGATCCTCTGGTTTGCTTTTTTTTGCTGGTTGCTCCTGCATCAGACTCCCGAGGCACAAAAATTTATGACCTCCTGGTCATATGCTTCTGCTGGTCTTTAGCAATTTTATCCACTTCATTCTTTCACTGCAACCAACCTCTGCAGTAACAGCCTCCTCTGTTACACGATACCTCACCAAGCCCTCCGCACTCGGTCTTTTGGCATCTTTCTCTAGGTTGCTGCAAATCTTCTCACCTTCAGCTGCCGCCATCTGCACAATAGCAAGACCATAAACTCTTCATCTTTAACACACTGTACCTCTTTCCTCGTTCCGCAGAATCTTTTACTGCTCTGATACCACCTGTTCATGAATTGATTGCATCCTGGAAGCAAAGTCTTCACCTTCTGCACTCCTCATTTCTTCTTACCCCCAAATTCTCATTTTCATCAGGACCTGATCCTCTATCCGAGCATCCATCGGCACCGAGAATTAGAAAGAGGAAGATAAAGTGTGTGAAGAAGTCCTCAAGAGATCTCACCATCACCTTTGGTGAAGAAATTCCTATGGGAGAAGTGGTGGATATAGCCAACAGAGTACTTGTAGGGCATGTGAGAGGAAGGGCTTACTCTGCGACCAAACTCACGAATTGGGTACAGGAGATATGGGGAGGTATCTTACAAGAGCTGCCAGAGGTTTAGAACTTGGCTCGAGGTTGGTTTTCCCTGCATTTTTCGAGTGTAGAATACACTGATCTGATCCTGGCCAAATATTGGCACATAGAGATGGCCCCAGTTCTCCTCAAGCACTGGTCTCCATTATTCGATCCCGAGAGAGAACAAATTGGAGCAGGACCTATTTGGGTACGTTTACCCGGTCTACCTCTACAATTCTAGTCTGAAGCAGTGTTTATCAGGATTGGTAATTCCCTCGGAACATATTTGGAATATGATAAGACTTATGTACAATCAAAGAACCGGGCACTGGCAAGAATCCTGGTGCATTTGGACACAAGGGAGGGCTTGGAAGAGAATATCACTCTGAAGTAGAGACATTACATCAAGATTCAGATTTTGGATTATGAAGGAGTACCGTTTCGGTGTCGGAGGTGTCATAAGGTAGGGCATGTATTCAAACAATGCCCTCTGCTCTCAAAATCACCAGATCCCATAGGCCCGCCCACAAATCATAAAAGAAATTCTCTTGTGACGGTTTCTCAGGCCCCTGTCTCGGCTTCGCGATCTAGACCAGTGTCTCCAAAAGATCAAAGCGTGGGAGGGATATCGAAGAAGGTTGGAGAAACGATCAGAATGCCCTCACCACCTTTGACCCGGGCCCGGGCTACTGCGGCTGCGGAGGTCGCTCGGATTACGAGTATTTTTTCTTTCCCCCCTTTAATATCTCCTTTAATATCTAATTCCGTGGTAGATCCTTCAGTTGTATATGTTTCTTTGGCTACATGTACCATCTCTCCCCCCACCCCTCCCATTAATGCTCCATCCTCTCCATCAGTTCATTCCACCACAATCTCCTCTGGGGTTAAGGCCTCGCCTAGCCAGATTCTGCCTCACCCTTACAATCTGTGGTCGAGGCCCTCTCAGGGTTCCAACTCCCAATCTGGGTTGGGGGTGGTCTACCCGGGCCTTTCCACCCTATCATCCTAGGGTCACAAATCAAATCTCTCCAAAGCTATTTAGAAAGTTGGAGTCGAGGTAGTAACTGGCAAACAATCTACAATGGAAGGGGTCCTTAGAGCATGGAAAGCCCCTGGAGGGGTTCCTCCATGAAGTGCCTCTCCTTTAACTGCAGAGGTCTAGCTAGTACCTCAAAAAAACTAGCCATGCGGTGGTTGATTAAGAGCGATACCATTGATATCCTTTTGCTACAAGAGACCTTAGGAAGTGCTGAAGACATTGAACACACCCTCGCAAGCCTGCGACCTGGATGGCATCACCAGGCGCTGGATGCCATTGGTAGGGTTGTAGGATTAGCCATTAGCTATAACCCTCAGAAAATTAACGTTTCTGCTACCTGGGGGGATGTGGGATTCATTGGCATGGATTTATTCTCGACTGAGTTATGGGAGACCCTGAGGGTCATTAATGTATATGGCCCATGCCAGAGGAGGGAGGATTTTTGGCAGCATTTTTTAGGCTCAAACCTGACATCTGTTGACCAGCTGATCACAAGGGGTGACCTTAACTTCTCAATTGGTTATGGGGAATCCTGGGGTTCGCTCGCTCAGATAGATCCCTCGTCCAATTTCTTCAGAGACATCCTGGAACTGCACCATTTGGCTGATATTCCCATGAACAAGCCGATGCCTACTTGGAGGAACCGGAGGATGGGAGAGATTTCCCTGGGTAGGAGACGTGACAGATTCTTGATCAAGATCCCCCTTCTACAGAAACTATCCAGATACAGACAATGGGTAGGGGCAGGGGGGAAATTCGATCATTCCCCTATATATCTAGAAATTTTGGGACCTAAAGTAAAGTCAAGGGCTCCTTTTAAATTCAATCATATCTGGTTACAAGACGAGGAATATATTAAACTGATCAAAGACTACTGGGTGTCCCATCTTATATCGAATCATAGGACAGCTGCAGAAGGTTTCCGTCATAATCTTTCGAATCTTAAACAAATTACCAAGACCTGGGCCAAAGAGAAGAAGGTCAAAGCGGATCAGAAGATTCTGGACATAGAATCAGAGTTGGAAACTCTGTTGGATGACAGGAATCTTGGTTTCTCCTTAGCAGAAGGGAAAAACATAGTGATAGAGCTAGAGATCCAGAAAGACAAGATTCTAAAGGAAAGGGAGGAGGTATGGAGATTGAAGAGCAGGGCTGTTTGGTTGAAGGCAAGGGATGACAATACCAGATTCTTCCAGAATTACGCAAAAGGAAGGAAGATCTCCAATACAATATGGAAGCTGCCCCTTCCCAATGGTGAATTGGTAGACAATTTCCAAAAGCTTTCCAGATTGGGTACATCACACTTTCAGAACCTTTTCAGAGCACCTCAAGATGTCAACCTGGCAGACATTATTCATGTGGCTGGTCTCTTCCCCTGGTATGTAGGAGAAGAAGAAGCAAATGAACTAAATGCGCCAGTTACTCTGGAGGAACTGGAAGGGATACTAAAGTGGCTCAAAAAGGATAAAATCTCGGGACCAGATGGGTGCCCTATTGAGTTCTATTCGGCATTCTATGACTTCATGGCGGTGGACCTCCTCCAGGTCATAGAGGAATGCCGCACAACAGGATGGATGTATAATGCTATCAATACCACCTTTATAGCCCTCATACCCAAGAATGATTCCCCTGGCTCGTTTGATGAATTCCGCCCCATTTCTCTTTGCAATTGTCTCTACAAGATTATTTCGAAGATCATTGCCAATCGTATCAGACCTATTCTTTCCTGGTGCATCCTCCCTGAACAATTTGCTTTTCTAGAAGATCACCAAATACATGAAGCGATTTGTTCTGCACAGGAAGCCATACATTCCATCCGATCTCGTCGTCTGAAAGGAATTATTCTTAAGATAGACCTGGCAAAGGCATTCGATCGGGTGGACTGGACTTATATCAAAATGTTGCTTATCCATCTGGGCTTTCCTCTGCCTTTCACTAACTGGATAATGGCATGTATCACCTCTCCCACTTTCAGTGTGCTCATTAATGGCTCTGCCACCCCTTTTTTTCATGCTAAAAGGGGTCTCAGATAGGGATTCCCTCTCTCCCCGCTTCTTTTCCTTCTTGTTATGAAAGGAATGAGCAGACTCATCAACTATGAAAAACAGAATGGTAGATTAACATGTTTAAAAATCACGGATCAGTGTTTCTTAACACACCTCCTATTTGTAGATGATGTTATCATATTTTTGGATGGAATCATAAGGGATTCGATTGCCTTTGACAAGATTCTTGCCTCTTTCTGCAAGGCAACTAGCATGATGTCCAACCACTCAAAATCAACTATCTCCCAGGTCTTTACATCCGCACAAGAATCCAAACTGGCAGTACAGTGTTTCCCATATAATCCTCATCCATTGGAATAGGGGTTAAAATATCTGGGTTACTAGATCAAACCGACGGGACATAAGATTGCGGGTTGGATTTGGCTAATCACAAAATTTGAAAATTGGATATCTCACTGGAGCCATCGCTTCCTATCAAGAACAGGGAGGTTAGTTCTCATTAAATCAATTTTGGAAGCCACTCATGTCTTCTGGATGGCCTTAGCCTGGATTCCCAGAGGCATCCTCGCTCGTCTCAGGCAAATTTGTTGTAGATATCTCTGGAACGGGAAACAGGACAAAAGAGTTTTGTGTGGATCAGTTGGGAGAGCATCTCACTGCCAAAGAAGTGGGGAGGATGGGGCTTGAAGAACCTCACTCATTTTGCGCATGCTCTGGCCATGAAATTGGGATGGACTTTGCTCACAAAGCAAAATCTTTGGACAACTATTTCGTACCACAAGTACATCTGGCCGCAACACCTCATGCACTGGATCCAATTACCTGGATGGAACAAAATAGGTATATCTACTGTATGGAAAGCGTTATTGTCTTCTTTGCCTCTCATCCGGAGTCACTTAACTTGGAGAATAAATGACAGATCCAGGGCTCGAATTGGTATGGATCCTTGGACAGGAGGAGGCGGGAGGTGTTATCTCTGATGCGAGCTCGTCCAAATACTGGATCTGCAGAACATTAAAGTCATAGGCCACATTGCATACCAGGGGAATACTTCCATATTTTCGCAAGCATGAAAAACAACAGCACAACTAAACTTGCCTCTGGAATGGCATCAAATCTGTAAAGACTTCACTAATGCATTAAGTGAGTCAAATATTTGTATCAAAGAAGGACTAGATGAACTTACGTGGGATAAGGCAGATCACGGTTTTTATACCCCAAAGGAAGGATACCTAGTTCTGATTGAGAATAAAAAGCTGGAGATTTTGCAGAACTGGTGGGCAAACATCTGGAAATTAAAATCCCCTCCCAGAACAAAATTCTTTTTTTGGTGTTTACTCTGGAACAAGATCCCCACTAGGGAAGCACTCATGCACAGATCTGTACATCGCCCCACCTGGTGCATCCTATGTAAACAGCAATCGGAATCAACTACACATCTCTTCCTTACATGTAAAGTCACTAATCAGATATGGAAGACAGTAACAGAGGAGCTCAGTTTTGTGAGTAATTGGGAAAATGAAACCATCTCTACAGCATGGGAGAATTGGTATCAGGCACACTCTGGATCAAATCGTGTGTGTCTTCCCCTTATCATTCGTTGGGAAATCTGGCTGGTGAGAAATAAGATGATATTTGAGAATGGATTGATTTGCTAGCAATCGGTCACCTCAAAAATTATCGCTGCTTACCATGAATTGTCGGCCATCACCCCTCCTCGCACCCGCAGACCCGCTGACCTGGACCCAATTAATCAATCTATTCCATGGGCCTTCTTCGATGGAGCCGCTCAACTGCATGGATGTGGTGGGGGGTTCTCTCTTAATATAATAGCAAATCATCATTACAAAGTGAAGATGGGATTAGACATGGGCACAAACAATTTTTCTGAACTCATATCCATTAGACACCTTATGCATTTTGCATTAAATCATGACTGCAGAGAGTTACAAATATTTGGAGATTCAAACGTTATCATTAATTGGATCAATCTGAAATCTAGATGCCATGCACACACACTCTTAAATATATTCGATGAAGTAATGCACCTCAAAGCACAATTTAACTCCATTATTGTTCGTCATATTTACAAGGAACACAATCACTGTGCCGACAGTTTATCCAAGGAGGCCACGCACCTTCCAGCAGGACAGTGGATAATCAGTGAACAGAGGGGCAATAATCATTATCAATACTTCCACAGACCCTACATAGATCAATTCTACCCTCGGGTGGATGACCATTGATTTTTTGTTATATTATGTAATGTATATAAGCTGTTAAACAGAACTCTAGCGACTTATGAGCAACATCCTACGAGATGCAAGTATATATATTTTTGCCTACTATACATACACCTTAAGTGGTGTTTTTTGACATTTTGACACAGCATCATCCTGCGTGATGATTTTATGGATATGACAAAGACATGTACAGAAAATATCATAGACTTTTAAAAAGTCACGAAGAATTAGAATATGTTGAACAGCATTTACTACATGTAATTTTTCACCATATAATGAAAGATTACGATTTTTCCTTGGAAAAAAAAAGTGAAGAAAAAAACAAATATGGAATCACTAAGGAACAAAAACAATCAATCGCAAGAGATATAGAGAAATTAATTACAATAATTAAGCAACAAGGTGAGGAGAGAAAGAGAATGGATTCCTTCTTCCATTCTCTACATCCATCATCACTTCCACAGAATGATGTTATCCAGTGTACCGAGAAAGTGCAACTAAAAGATTAAGAGAATAGGCAAATCAACCAAGTTGTGTATGAGGACCATTCAAACCGTAGACAAAAAATCAATGTTTCAGAGAATAATGACGTAACATCAATTCCATCTTATGCTGACAAGTCGTTACAAAATTTTAGTGATCAGAATGCTATACAGAAGATTAATCTGGGATGGTCTGATCCCTTCTCAGTGTGACATGTTTGTTTGTCACTAAGAAGATCATATCTACTTATATCGACGAGGATGACATGTTTGTTCTAGGATGCTTGGTTGAATACTCACCCTTAATTTGCTTTATCATCAATTATGAATCTCCATGGACTGAAATCCTTTTGGATCCTAACCTTTTCAATAGCTATAGAACCAAAATCAATGCCTCATATTCAACAACATTGTTGGTACATTCGATGGCAAGTTTGTAAGAATAAGCCTTTGACTGGCCTAATTTTGGGCTCATAATCCACACACTAGCTCTAGCTCCTTCCTTGCTAACTACCCCATCAACATCCATATTCCACATACCTTCTTCAACATCATCATTTTTTGTTTTAGCCTCCAACATTACACCTTATTTCTTTTCTGATTTGTTGTACTTGTTTTGAACTTCTTCTTCCAAACATATATCATTGTATAGGATGAATGAATCCACATATGAATGCATAGAATAAACAATATAATTTACTGGTTTATCTTGACTTCTTACCATGTATGTCATAAGAGTTTCCCTATACAACTTCCTTGGCTACCTGAACATTGGGATAATGGCATATGACATGTCCAACTACAAAGAGCCCTTTAATTTTTCACCCCACGACCTCTAACAAAATCCCATATTTCGGAGGGATGTGAGAAACTATCACATCCATAACAACACCCTTGGTTGGAATTTGTGTGAGAGTGACAAATAAATATTTTATCAAACCAAGACACTTTACCTTGCTGGAGTCGAAAGAAAACAAATCCCTGTATGTTCTGGTTATATCCAAGCCAAGTTTGTCCATGATCACTTTAGGCACTAAGTTATGTGAAGCACCCGAATCTAACATGGAATTATGCAATATCAAATCATGAATATTAAGGTTGACATAAAATGGTGGCACATTACCTTCTTGTGAACCTCGTTCAACCTATGGACCAAAAAGTAATTGCGAGTGATTGTCATTTAAATTGAGAATGTCTGGCACTTCTTTGACCTTCAATGCCTTCATAATTTGACCTTTGTATCCATTCTTCTTCATCAATTTAACCGATGAAACATAAATTTCAATCTTTGATATTTCATTCTCAAGACTAAAAGATGATGAACTCCTTTCTACCTCCTTAAAAACTGCATCTTTCTTTTGAGGGGTTTCTTTGGGAGGATCAACCTTTGTTTAACTAGTAGAAGGTGTATCATCCTGGACCTTTTTTAAGGATTTATTGGGACTTTCCTATTCCTCCAATTATACTGTTTGTGGACTTACATAATAGCATTATGATAACCTTTTTTGTAGCCTTTTGATTCTACAGGCATGTCATCCTTTTGTGATTGTAAGAACAACTCCTCTTCCTCCTTTGTCAAGAAAATATTATCTACTTCTCCCCCACCAAAGAGATTAATATGATCATGTTCTTGTTCTTCTGTTGCTTCTTTCTCTTCTTGTGCATAATTCTACTGAAAAGGAGGTCTAATTTGTTGTTGGTTTGTTGTATTTCTTTGGTACCTCTGCTTGATTTGAATCGGTTGCCTTCTAAAATTTGGATTTCTGATTTGAGGACCTCTTTGTGGCTTTCTTGCAACAACCCTGTCTGATAGATTCATTTTATCCATCATCTTATCCATAGTTTTCGCTAAACTATCCAACTTAATTTCTAATTATGTTGAAGTGTCCTCTTTGATAGTTACCCTCTTTTCAGTCTTCAACTTGGATTTCTTATCCAGTAATTTTGCTTCTACATTGACTGCAATCTTCAACATGTCTTCCAAGGTAGATGTGCTTCTTTCTCTTATTTGGTAGGCCATGCCAACATCGAATCCATCTAGATAGCGAAGCAAGGCCAAATTTGGTGGAGGCTTTATTTCCGAAAGGGTATAATAGTAAGAATTATTGAATCTGTTTGAATAATCTTCGACTAACTCTCCCAAAGATATCTTCAAGATTTCATATTCTACTAGAATCTGAAGAGGGTTCTTTTTGACCTCCCATCGAGGAAGGAAAAGTTGATGAAAATGTTGAAGATTTTCAATACTACCTACTACCAAGCCTCTGTACCATTTTCTAACTTCCCTTGCTAAGATTTGGGAAAAAATCCTCTATTTCACATCATCATCGTCTAATTCTTCAAGGTCTGTAAAATCATTCATTTTTGTCTATGTGTTGTCATGTTGTAATGGTTCTAGTTCCATCAAATTGAGATATGCATTGTCCATAATTTTGTGGCATGGCATTTAGTGGTGTCTGCAAAATCAATGGGGCATAACGAGCTACCATGATTGTGGTTTGAGAGGTAGATGTACTCGCTGTTGTGCTTGATGATGAGGTTGGTAGAGGTGGTGAAACTATGATCTGTTGAGTTTTTCTAAAGGGAGGAGTATAGACAAATAGACATAATAAGAGCAAAACAATGTGAAGGAATTAAAGGAACAGTAACTGAGGGAACAAAAGATGTAGTAGAAATATGTTGAAATGTTGATGATTTTTAGTAGCCTTATGCAACTGGTTGACCAAGTCCTCAAGTTTATGAAACTGTTGTAAAATGTCTTTATCAGACTTTGAAATATCAATTTTATGTTCTGGGATATGTGGTATTAACTTAGATTCGTCAATGATTGTCTCAGAAACAAAGGATTTAGATTTAGATCTAAAAAGGCTATGCTCAAATGGAAAATAAAATTCAATATCCTGAGCTGTTATAATGCTTTCAGGAAGGGTGTGTGATCTCGATAAATGAATGTTACTTGCTTGACCTTATTCAAAATTTTTCTTTCTAATCAGTTTCTTAATATCACTTAAAACTTCAAGAGGATCAGGATTTGGATGTGATCTTGTATGGATCTTTATAGAAGTAAGATTTCGAAGAAAACTTATCACAACTAGGCTTAAACACAATTTTTTGGTGAAAATTTCAGTCTAATGATTCCTAACTCACTGTCACCCACAAGAACTAGATTTGATATTTTCAATCAAGGTTTTACGAGGGAATATTTAGCTTTCGAGTCCCCAGTATGGTCGCTAGAATGTTAGCACTCTGTGATTTCCCTAGGTTGAAAAATGAATTCTAGAGGTAACCACAAATTGCTTTAGGCCAAAATATAGCCCTTCTAGCCTAAATAGGGATCTCTCACTTAGGTTACTTGACAAATATGATATTAGGCTAGGTAATAAGCTAAAAAAAGCTTGTTTTTTTAAATGTCTATTGATGAGAAAAGAGACAGATCCATTGGGCATGGAGTCATGTCAAATCAATTTTTTGTCCAGTGAGATGATGGAAAAGAGAGGGTTTCTCCATGGGGGCATGGTAGGAAGCTTTGATGGTGGGATTTAGGTCAAATTTATGTAGGTGGTGAATTTTGAAAATGTGAAAGACAACACAATAGAGCATAAAACCATGGATGAATTCTAAAATGCTACTTTAAGATGAAAACATTGATAACTTGGCAAACTAAACCAGAGCATCATTTAAGATGAATTCTGAATTAAACATTTGGTTTTACAAGCAAGAAGATGCACATTAAAGGGATGCAAACACACAAATAACTTACAAGATCAAAGGGGAACAAAACCACCAAAATTATGACTCAGAAATCCCTGCATATCACCTTCTATTTCATTTATTCACTTTCAGAGTTTTCAAAAATATAGTGCACAAGGGTCTTTTTCTCTAATATCAACCAACAAAACCACTTACAATGCTTTTGATATATTTATAAATCATGCCAGATTCGATATCCTACCCTATGTGGTCGAAATCATTGACCAAAACTAACTTTTAACTAGATACATCCAAAAACTAGTGCATATACTGAAAAATAGGAGCAGTTTTCCTTACAACCAATCCAAGCCTAAAACATCACTAACTTGGAATATTGACCAATAAACATTAAACACAGCTTCTAAGATAATTTTGAACCTATTTACATGATATAAACCACTTATATAAGTCAAAAATTCTAAATTTTAACTGAGAAGTGCTAATTGTCCAGACTCGTAGCGCATTAGGCAGTTTCACAGCAAAATGAAGTAGCTTCCATGCTATGTATGGTTGCAGCCCCTATTTTTCAAAATGAAGCAAATTAGAATGCTTCAAATACCCCTCTTATGGTGCTTAAATTCTAAAATAAGATTCAAAATGGCCGCAAACCTCCCTTTGACTTGTTCCCCACTTTCGCAGCAACATTGTCTGCTTTCGAAGCGCCTCGAAAAACTGAACATATAGTGAATCCTTTTTAATATAAAGTTCTAGAAATATTAGAGTGGATGATGGAACCTTCATATAACTCCCTCATGACAAAAAAAAATTCCAACTTCCACTATCCCATCAAAACCAAAATTTATATAAAAATCATAGCAAGCCGCTTACTGCATTTTTGTAAATTTCATCAAAATTGAACTTTTCTAATATTTTGAGGCAAAAAAAAAGTTTCAGAGATGAGTTAAGCTTTATTACTAGAGATCCACCTTTGTACTAGCCTATGCAAGTATGTCCAACTTACCTCTCTTCCTCTTCCTTCCATCTTCCTTGACTTTAATGAGCTTCTTCTTCACCAACTTGAGTCCTCTTTTTAACACTAAATTTTGCACATACAAAATTTTCACTTGCCTATGCAGAGGTAAGGTCCACTTAAATTTATATTTAGACCTATCACGGGCTGGTTCAACAACTTGCACCTGTCTAAACAAAGTCAACTTATCACTATGACCCTTCTCTGCAAGTTGATCTACTTGGTATTGTATTCCTTCAAGTTGTTCCAGTAGCTTCTCGAATTCCTTCTGCTTGTCAAAAACCATAGGCTTAACAGTCACATTTACTTGCATATGCACCTTAGTAGCAGACCTATTTCTAGGTCTCCTTGAATGGTACTTTGGATCCTCAACTCTTCAACATCAATGACCATTTTACCTTTGCCTTTGGAAACATGTGCCAATGTTTCCTTTGATGGCTCTTCTTCTCCAGGATGAATAGTTTCCTGTGACACTTTATGCCTAAGCTCCCTATTATCATGCTGCAAGTATGCTATTGTCATATGGGCCTTGTCCAATTGATCTTGTAACTCTCCAATTTGTTGACCCTTTCATCAATTTCCACTTCCTTTTATGTGCTATTTGATTCCATAAGTTGAATGGGTGAAGATGGAGGACCCACATGTAATCTCTTGGTTGCAACTATTTTTCTTGGCACCCTTACCACCTTTTCCACCTTAGGGGAGAAATGTAGCTTCTTAGCACTTTCTTATCAACCAATTTGCTTTTAGTCAAAGGTTTATTGACTGAGATTAGTACTACAGGTGAAGCTTCTTTAATCACAACTGAAGGAGTGTCTTTCTTAGTCTTTGATATGCTTGAATATTGTGTTGCCCATCCTAAAGAAACCAAGAACTCATGCCATGACTTCTCCTTTTTCTCAAGGTCCTTCATTAGCATCAATTTAGTTAATGAAATAAGAAACAAACTAGTCTTAACTTGACTTCCTTTTGTTTGAACTCGGTCAACCATCTTACATAAACTCCTAAATAGATAATAGGGAAGATTCAAATATTTCTTGCCAATAAAATGCATTAAGAGCTTAATGTGGTAGTAATACACCTTACTGAATCTCCCCTCACATGTGAAGTACCTTTGAATGGCCTCCAACAGTTTTCTATGATGATCTTGTAAAAAAATCCTTGGAATACATGAACCATACTCTTTCCAGTGTTTTGGCTTGAGAAAGTCCTTGAAATCAACCAAATCAAAATCCATTCCTTTGAACCATTCCTCTTCACTCAAAGGTATCTTAGTGGCCTCGCCTATTGATTGAGCTGAGACTAGAAAAGTTAGAATTCCCACCTTTTCTTGCACACCATAAAAACCCCTAGAAAATTCCTTTGTCAACTGCAAATGATATCCCTGAATTTTCTCACGGAATTTCATACACCCTACTTATTCAAAGTCCATTTTGATGGTTGTGATGTCCTGTGGTTCAAAATGTACAATGGCTCCCCCTCTTTGTTTTTTGTGTTTTGGAGACTGATGTCACTCAGTAATTTTCTCTAGAAGTTGTTCAGAAGAAAGAAATTTCTGAGGTAACCACTAACCAACTTTGGAGCATAGGTTCTAGCCAACCTAGACTCAGAGAGGGCTCTCTCTGTATGATTTAACTTTGTTTGTTTTGATTTTAGGCTAGTTATGATTGTTCTTGGGATTTTGATTTGTGTTTGAGATTGGGTGGTGGGATTACTTAGACAGATGGATAAAATGATGTCTTTTGGACCATTGTATGGAGTCAAACAATAAGGAAGCAAAACTGGATTAACTCACTAAAGGGAAAGTTCAAAGGGCAAGATAGCAGAGTGTTTTCCAGATTTTTGATACAAAGGGGTGAAATGGTCTCACTAGGGGTGAGAGAGAAATTAAGGGTTCTCAGACCGAATAATGAATGAGGAATGGAGGGGTAATCGGGGTCAAAGGGAAATTAAGAATTCTTTAACCTAGATATTCAAGAAATCAATCTAAACCAAAGAGAAATTAAGAATTCCTTAACTTAGATATCAACAGAAAACATTTAAATGTATCACTATTATGACAGAGTGTAATTAAACAAGTTCTGAAGTATTATTCCAGTTATAACATTTAGATTTAGAAACACATTAAAGATTATGAATAACCTGAGAAAAATAACAATAACACATGAGAATACTTCTTTGAAGTTCATTCAACACATGAATCCTTTGAAATATCTGATCTTTATTTATCAATCCAGCTTGCCGGCTTAGCAAATGATACAATAACCCTTTGGGTCTTCTAAAAAAAAGTCTATAGAAATGTCTAGTAATATCCACCTTACATACTTCGAATTATGAAGTATTTATATAGAATTATTTACAAAATATCCCAAACTAACTTGGGATTTATTTTAGGGAAAAAATATCTAATTCTAAAAAGGTAATGCCACCTTTCTAAGTAACTGCTTTCTGGCACTATTATATCTGATTTCTTTTGATATTTAGCTGATTGACCTTTTAGTTGTCATCTGATGCTCTTTGACTTATCTTCTTTCACTGATACTCTTTGACTGGGAAAGCTGACCATTTACTTTCACCATTCCATTTTTTATCTCAAAATCAAACCCTGGAAGGCTGCTGACCAGGAAGACTTCAAGTAACTATTTCAAACCTACTTTAGGCTGAAGCTTAGCCTCCTCAACCTAAGAGGGCTCTCTCAAAAGGGTTAATGATTTTTTCAATTGTAATTAAGATGGCTAACTCTTGTGAAACGAATATAAAATATGACTGGTGGAAACACAATTGAAATCTACCCATTGGGTTTATGGAGTCAACATCATTTCAGTAAGACAATGGTTTCAACCTTACATAGAAGTCAGGGGATTCAGCATTTAACATATTCAGAACATACCAACTCAAATAGGACCACACAGTCTATGAATGTATACAGGAAGTTAGAGCACCTTAAGTGAATTCTAAGTGATTACACATTCATACCACTGCAAATATTAGGAAAAGAACAATACCACACATTCTGAACATCAAATCCCTCATGAATCCTGAGAAGCAAAGCCAAACTTGTATTACCAAAACAGAGTATTACATAAGCCAAATATCAGAGTTTTTTCATAAATTTTCCAACCCTTTGTACATTTCTCTTTCTCTTATTTATAGATCTCTTCTACCTGATTGAGATTCCTCCTCAAGCATGAGGGGAATTCGAAATCTGCTTCTATTGACACCTATTCAACTTTTAACTGCCTATTAAATGTAATCAAACTTCAACTAGACTTTTCAGAGATCTAAATCAAGTAGGATTCTAACATCACATTATGCTAATAATAGCCTTGGTTACAATGGTTCTCGTTCCTTGACATCTGGTCCCCTTTTCAGTTTGGCTGTGATGCATGTTCAAGGCTCCATGCTGGTCTTCCATGCCACATCTTCTCCATTATCCTGAAATATAGGAAAATACCCTTGCTCATCGGTCCTTATAATTTTCGAATCCACAGAAGCAGGTCCTTCATCTTTGGTTTTCCAAAATGTGATAGATAGCCACGTCCTTGATGTGCTGTCCACCTCCTTTAAAAGCAAAAACTCCTTTAAGATGTCTTGACATGATTTGAACCGTGATAAATATGTTCACTTAATGACAAAAATTTAAAGTTGGATCCAAATCCATATTTCTCCACATGTCTTAACCTGGTTGATTACTGTAGCTTCAGATGATGCCTTGTATATATTCACCCTTCAAGATTCCCCACTTATGTTTCAAAACTGGTTGATTAATATTGGATATTTAGTTTCAGCAGTTTCAAAAATCACAGTTTCAATCCAAAACTTTGCTATTTGAGCACTTTGCTGGTTAAAACATTCTTGCAACTGTCTCAAGACCTTCAAAAATTGAATGGGAATGTTTGGAAAAATTATACCAAGCAAAATTTATCAAAACTTTGAAATAACTCCCTACTTGAAGTGGGTCCTCTTTATGGAGATCCTTTCTGCTGGTCCAATTGGTTCTTTAAGTCTTCAACTTGTTTTCTCAGTACTTTGATTCCAGACCTAAGGTTTATATTGACCTTTCTGATGAATTGAGCTTCTTTTATTGTAGGAGTAGTCCAGCGATGGAATTGAACATTAAAGTCAACCACTTCAGGGATTTTAAAATTTTGATCTTCCCATCGAGCCTGCATTTAATTAAAATAAGCCTCCTTAGCTGCAAATTTCCTAGCAGCTTTCTTTAGTCTGGCAATCTCAAAATTGGCAGCTTCCAATTTCTTTTTCAAATTTCCCACACTACCTTCATCTTGAGTGGCAATTGTCTTGCCCTTATCCTTACTTGAATGAAGTTGTATCTCCTCCCCTGTTTCATCTTCTCTTGGCAACACCTCCTGTACCTGTTTGAATTTCCTTGTTATGGGTCTCCTGGGTTTGAAAACAAATTACTCAGGTTGATCATCAAACTTAAGTTTCTTTGAAGCTTTGACCTTCTTAGCCTTCTCTTTTCTTGACTGTATCAAATTAGCTTGAACTAGTGGGGACTCCTCAATGTCAATTGCTTGTAATAAATCATTTAAATCTCCTTTTGAAACAGGGCTTTCTTCAATAGCCACTAACTTACCCTTTTCCTTTGCTACTTGGCTTCTCGTTTTTCTTCTTTGAACTCCTTTGCTTGTGCTTGGCCCATGTGCAGTTTCCTTATCCTGAATTTTCTCTTTAAGGGACTACTGGGGTGTATCCTGAATAATCAGTGGCTTGGTGGATTGCTTTACTTGCTTTCTTACCTTTAACTTTGAAAACCTCTTGGCTCTTGTTTCTACTTGAGGACCTGTTGTTGAAATATTTTTTGCAGCTAGAGGGCTGAGACCGACCTGGCTCTTGAAACTAGTCATGAATATGAATGTATCCCAATCTCTGCCTACCCTTTTAAGTTCATGCAAGACAAGTAACTTAATCAGGCCATGGTGAACAAAGAAGTTTCACAAGCCTCTTTTCTCAATTGTACCTTGTCACACATTTTACTCAAACTGCGGAATAAATAAAAAGACAAATCAATAGATGCCTTCCCTGTAAAATGAAATAAAAGTTTGAAATGGTACGAATACACCTTGTTATATCTTCCTTCACAGGTCAGGTATTTCTAAATAGAGGTGAGCAAATGTGCATAGGACTCTTTGACATAGCTCCTAAGAACAGACTTTCTCAAATCCGAGTTAATGAATTCCTTCTTTAAAAACTCTTTGCATGGGTTCATGTCAAATTTGAAATTCTTGAACCAATTTTCTTGCCCTCTAGGAATTTCTGTGACTATGGATATCATGTCTGGTGAAACCTGCAATTCCATCATCCCAACCTTTGAATTTAATCCTGTAAAATTCAATGCAAATTCTTTAGTCACTTGTGCATGACCCCCTTGTAGCTTCTTACAGAAGGTCCAACATCCAACTTGTTTAAATGCCTTCTCCACATCTTTGTTCTTCAATTTTATATCCAAACCTTCAGGCTCATTTCTCAGACATTTGCCTGATCTATGTTCTTTCCTTTCTACTGATCCCTCCATGAAATTTCAATGACCTGTAGGCAGGGAATGCTAGCGTTGTTCAAACTGTAAACTCTGCCTCTCTTGAATCTCTGCGTCACCTAATTTGCTGCCTCGCTTGATTTGCTGCCTCGCTTGATGAAAATGTTTTTTCAATTTGAAATCTTGCATATTATAGTTTTTAAAATTGCAATCTTACAGATTTATTACTCATGCAAGGCTTACAATCATCATTAAAACTTGTGCATAGGTGGCTTTCCTTGGAACTTGTATTCTGTGTGTATCAACGAATCTAATGGTTGTGATAATGGAGATGGGTGGTGGGACGTGATATGTGGAGTACATGAACTAAAAAAGAATGAAGCAGCCATAGATTTACTTAACGGATTTGACATTTGGGGAAAGATTCGCTGCAGAATGCACGAATCTCTGATTTCGCAGCGCGGTCAGTTTAAATTTTGAATGATGCGTTGTGAAATCACCTAATAACGTATCGCGCTGTGAAAACACCTAATGGGCTTTTGCGCTACAAAACTGCTAAATAGAGTAAATGCGCTACGAAATCACTTTAGAAAGGTTACATGCACTACGCAATTACCTCAAAGGCTTTGTGGTAGATAACAAAGTAACACATGACTATGAAATCGGTGATGAATGAAGGTGACCAGTGGTAGATAAGAATGCATGCTTGACTCATGACCTCCTAAGACTCAAACTCTAAGGAAAAAAATGAAATCAACATAGACTAACACTGACCTTTGTCATCAAGCAAGGATGAGAAATTTTAGCATTAGATTTCTTAAGTGATAACACCATTTTTTACCATACTATGTTAATTGTTGGACTTACTTTGGATTAAAGTAAGTCAGTTAGCTACTCCCATCTGTCCTCAGTTGGTAACTAAATGTTTTTGAACTTTCTAAAGACCTCATCAGCCTCTGTGTACTTAGCAAATGTAGGCTTATTTACAAACATGTGTTTTACGTCATGCTGGAGGTAAAACAAGTTCTCGAAAGCTTGGTAAAGGACTTTGCCAGAAGGCATCCCTTGTTTTGCTATGTTGTGAATGATTGCATTGTTGACTTGATTTTTGGCCACTTCCCTGAGGTTCTTGTTGTATTCCTCATATGCCATCATTTTTTCATTAATTACCAAAGGACTTGGTAGACCTTTCTACATCAAAGTGTCAAATTTGAATTTAAATCTATCAAATAGAAAGCTGCATAGTCTGACACTTGTCTTCCAAGTTGTGCATAAAATTCCTTTTAGTAAGGACTCTTCTTACTTCTAGGATTGTCCATGTTCTATCACTAATATCCAATTCTTCCAGTTCATATTTTTTTTTGGAATTCAAAAAGTTGATGATCCTAGTTGCCTCTTCTGGCATCACTTCCAGCTCTATTTTGACCTTTTGAATTGACTTTGTGGCCTCTTTAACAAGATCAATCTACTCAAAAATTACCTAAATGGATGGACAAATATCATTGATAGAGTCAATGATATTGGTCCACATTTTTTCTTTTTCCCATCCCAATGGCTCACCTAGAGTCATTTCTTTCTCTAGATTCTTTATCTTCTCAGTTAATCTTGCTACCTTGTGTTGTTCCTCTTTATTCATAACTTGAGCAAGTTTACAGTTTGTCTCCAAACTATTTACTTTCTCTTTCAGTTTCCTGATTTCAATAGCTTTGAGGGACATCTCCTCCATTTCTTTAGCTAACTTATTGGCTTCTTCACATGTGGAATCTGCTGCGGTCGACCTTGTTGCTGAAGTAGACGGTGCTGTTGCAAGCAATGCAATGGCCAATGGAGCTATAGGAGCTAATGTTTCATCCAATGTAGATGGTACTACTGTGGTGACTATTGGGATAAGAGTGGTTGCAGTTTCCTATAGGCTGGCCTACTTGGTCAACTTATCCATTTCTTTTTCCATTTCTTTCAGCTAGGTGTTCAATTGCGACAGTAAGTCAAGCATTTCCTCCTGGGCAGTTTGGCTCTCTAGGACTTGTTTTGTTTGAGGGTGCTGTGACTGAGGTAGTTTGAGCTGATTTTTCAGGGATGCAATGTCTTCATTCTTCTTTTTTATCAAATTATCAGGAACCTTTATGTCCCTTGGGTCATGGTCCAACTCAATGATCACGCCTTCTAAGGATTTGATCCTTGTGTCTTAAGCATTGGAGGAGGAATTTTCGAGTTGAAATTGTGCAATAGTATTATTTAAGGACTCTTGTAATCTGTACGCATCCATGTCCTCACCAGTCAAGTTGGAGTATATCATTTCTCCAGCTTGTTTATGAAATTATTTTTGGTCCACAAGATAGATGTCCTTTGCCAATACTTTAAATGTGGACTTCTTATAATCTAATGTAGATTTGGGTTATGGCATTGTTGGATTCATATATGGCATTTGCATCTTTCCCTCCTCAATATCAAATGCAAACATTAGTCTGCTCTAGTTAGGAGTTGAATGCTTGAAATACAGAGCATATGTCTTAGCTTTTAGTTTCTCATTTCTCATTTTAATATCCTTATATCTATCCTTAATGGTTTTTTCTTTGCCAGCTAGTCTAACAAAGGAAGAAACCTCTACTTACTTATGTCTTTCTATCAATTGCGTGTTAGAGGTGGTGGGTTCATTTGTTTCCTTTGCCTCTTTCCCTTTTTGACCTGTTGTGTCTGGCCATGGTTTTGACTATGGTTTTGATTATGTTCCTTCTGCCTCACTCTGTTCTTCCTATTTAGATACAGGATTCAGTTTTCTACTTTTCCTTCGGTCTGCTTGCTCATCCACTGTTTCCATTTGGGAACTGGAAGTCTCCTCTCTATTTTTGGGTTTTTTTTTCTTGATTCAAAGGTGTTTGCAATGCAGAGGGAGCATCCATCCTTTTCCCTAGATCTGGGACTTGTAGGAACTCACTCAGGTCAATCTGTTGCTCAACATCATATAGAGCATTTCAATATCAACAATTGTGCTATCTCTATCCAATAAAGTGTTTTCCACCCATTTTGTTTGGTTGGGATATCTTTCAATTTTAGGCACTGAATAGTGTGCATAAGGAGCTAGTTTGACCCTCGTTCTCATTTTTTTTATTACTCCATAGGGGTCATACTGCCACATAAAGCTTTTGGTAAATTTTAAATCTTCTAGCATACTTTCTGCCTCTGGCCCAACTTGTCTGTTATTGCAAATAAAAGGGCCCAGTTCACTTTTGACTCTGAATTGGGTCTTCTTCCTTGCAGCCACAAAGTGGACGTTTTCGGAGTTGATGATTTGCCTGAAATATTCCAAGGCAAAAATTCTCAAGGGAAGATATCTTGGTAATTTATATGGAGCTAGATGGCAGCCATAGATTATGATCTCTATGTGATTTTGGTACAAGTACCAATCTCCTACTTTACTATTTTTAGCCAGCTGAAGTACCTTTTTGATCTGAGGACTAATCATAGGTTGCACAGTCTCTCCTTGTCAACATATTCATCACTAGGTGGGCAAAGAAATCTATGAAGTCCTTATAATTAGTGACAATGGAATATCTCTAGACAATGGGTGTCCAATAGAGCACAAACCTCTCTTTTCCTCTACTATCATATTTTATGATCTTCATTGGGAATTTATCAGTTTGATAGTACAAAAACAAGTAATACAATACTGAAAAGAATTTAAACACTGTTTTAGTGGGAAACCTGATGAGTTGTTCATGCATTTTGTCTACAATGAACTGAGCATAATCAAACTTGACGACATGAGGTTTACCAGGGGTAAAAAGGGACAGGAATGCAAAAGTAACTTAATCTACATGTTCATCTATCCTGTATCCAAGGATGGAAGATACCATGGTGATAATATGCCTAGAAGTTTGTGAAAATATGGGTGCCATGTATGGAGGAGTAAAATTTGGTGTATGTTTCTCTGCAACAATGAAATCCTTGAACACTTGCTTAGCTTTGTTTTCATCAACAGAATTGTACAGTTCTAGAACTCCTCCAATGGACAAAGGAGCTAAATTTGGGCTGGGCTAGACCTGTAACATCTGATTGATGGGTTTTGGAGTTATAGTGAAGAGCAGATGTTTATTGGGGGCTACTACAGCTCTCTGGCTAGGGATGTAGCAGGTCTAACAATATGGATAATGTTTGGGAGGTTGTGGAGTTCTGGGAATGAGTAGAGGGGGAGTTTTGTCTCCCAGAGGTGAATATCATCGGCATGGTTTAAAAATATATCTTTACTCCAGAAGTGGAGCTTCATTCTTTCAGAGGTGGAGGATGTATCTTTAATTTGAAAATCCCTATCAACCAAGGGTAGGTGATCTTGGTCAAGGTGGAGGGTTGAAATAGGCTTAACATTCAGGGCAATGGGGGTAGACGTTGTGTGGAAAACATAGGTAAAAATTGGAAATTGATTTCATTGGATTCGACCAGTGGTCTGGGTTTTACAGGGTTTTTAGGGGTATGGGCGCAAATTGCTTAATTCATGGGTAGGAAAGCTAAATTAAGTTCATTCAATCTTAAATTAATTTAACTTTTTATATTAAAATGGGTAAATGTGGTGTATTTTTGTAGAATACCTGGAACCAAAGGTTGGTGTTGTGAATTTAGTTGAAGGTCTTAGGTTGCAGGCGACAGGTGGTGGCTCTGGACGAGTGTTGGAGGCAAGATGGCATCTGGTAGTCATTTGCGGTTTGTAGACTTCAGGTGTGCAAGAAATCTTAGGCTTTGGAAGTACATATGATCGAAAAAAAAAATGTGAAAACGGCATTTGCAGGGCTTTATTGGGCGAAAAAATAGAGAAAGTGCGAAATTGGTCAAGAATAGTGACTGGTTTTGAGAGGGTGGTTTTGCCCCTTTTCGCACTGCTTTTAGGGGCATGGGGGTAAAATTTGGGGGGGACGCGAAATGACGCAATGGTGCCACATCGCAAAATCAGGCCCGGATAAAACTGCCCATTTTGTGCGCTATTAGGCTGTTAAATCTCGGGGATAGAAAGCGCGCGAAATGGAGCGACATCCATTGGATGCGATGGGAGTTAATCGGATGATGTTCGTGCTGGAAAGATGCGCGGGGGGATTGGGGGAATGGTCAAGGTGGGGTCCACACACTTTAAGCTTGCTTAATTAAACTAATTAGGGATTAGTTCAGATGTTTCATCGGGTGGCTTTTTTGCAAAGCGAAAGTGTTTTTAAACTTAGGATAAGTTGATTTATGGGTTTTTTTATTAGGAAAAAGGAAAAATGAATTTTGACAACAAAGGGGGGGGGAGGGTTTTTACCCTAGGAAAAGGGATTTATGGCCCATGATGATGATTTTAACAAGGGGGAAGGGAACTTCAAGGGAATTTCTAGGGGAAAATATGAAATAATGAAGTAAGAGCAAAAATGGAGGGGAAAAGGGGTCTTTTCAGGGATGATGGGAAATTATTAAACATGAAAGGGGAAAACTTGTGGAAGGAGGGGGAGTTAGTTAAGATCACCTTTGCTTAGCTTTGTACTTCGATGAATGTACCTACACATTATGATTTGAGCATGTAAAATGTGCTTAATATTTTTACCACATAGTCCATTCTGCAAGTCTCTTCTACTTACCCTTTCTTACCCTAACATTTTTTCTTCTTCTGCATGGGTGCACTTGAGCTAGTAAACCCTTTATTACCTTATTTTTTATTTGAATAAAACTATCTAAATCTAACCTTATTTCTTCCAATGGCTCAGATTAAACTGTTGAGCTCATTTTTATTTCTCTACCTATCTACTAATCTGCCAAGATTAAACAGTTTGGCCAGACTTTATTCTCTATCTATAACCAAAAATTTAAAACATGAAATAGTCAAGATTACACTATTTAACTCTCATGGATTATGGCATTTTAACAAGCTGCACACAATCATTATTTTGCATAAAAAGTAAATAGTACTAGCATTTGCACTTGCACACTTTCATGGTCTATTTTATTTTGGGGTTCATATATATATTTTTCAATTTTTCTTTATTTTTTGACCTTTTGTTTCCTTTTGGTCCTTTGATTATTATTTTAGGACATACCCTCTTTTTATTTTTTAAATATGGGAAACTATTTGCAGAAATCAAAGTATTTACATATTACAAGCTTGAGGAAAAGTCTATTCAAAATTATTACACATATTGGTATAGGAACCTAACAGTGGCTCCACTTGGGGATGGCATCTTTTGGAAGATGTCAATAACTTTGAAGATTAGTGGCCTTGAAATGATTGACTATGGATTAGCTTGCAAATGATTTTATTTTTCACTCTATGATGTTATACCTTAATAACTTTAGATTTTACTCTAAAATTTATAAGATAATCATCCAATCCAAACTACACTTGGTTAATAAGGTATGTACAATGGAAAATGATATTAAGCAACATGCTGGTTAACCTAGTGGAAAATAACATTTTAGCATTCGACCATTCACTGACCCTCCTTCTGCATCTGTACCATCAAGTTTTGTTCGGAAGAAGGCGTTATTACCTCTGTAAGCATAAATGACATTAGGGCCTTTCCATAGGAAATCAAATTTCCCATGTTTACCTTTATCTTCTTTCCTTGAGTCTCACCTGAGAACTTTGTCACTAATGTAGAAATCTTCAGCCTTGATTCTTTTGTCAAAGATCTTTTTAATTTTATCCTGCATAATTTGAGATCTAACATAGACCTCCTCTCGGGTTTGTTGTAGATGAATAGTTTGATTGATTCTTCTTTGAATGCTATTTGGTTCAACTTACAACTCTTGAAGTATTTTCATTATTGGTACTCCCAAGGAGGATGGAAAGACAACTTCCATCCCATATACAAGTTGATAGGGAAGTACCAATTGATTTCTTTGTAGTTAATTTGTCTACCCATAAGGCATTGACTAACTTTTTATTCCATGTTTTCTTGTTGTCTTCTAGTAATTTCTTGATAGTGTTTACTAGGCTTTTGTTCGAGGATTCTACTAGTCCATTACCTTGAGGGTAATAGGCAGTGGAAAGGCCAAGGGTGATATGGTATTTATTGCAGAAGTCTATCATTCTTTTGGATTTAAAGGTTGTTGCATTATCAATAATGAGCTTAGTTGGGCATCCAAATCTTGATAGAATATTGGCTTCAGGGAAGGTTATGATTACAGTATCTGTGGCTTTCCTTGAAGTTATGGCCTCTATCCATTTTGTAAAGTAGTATGTGGCAGTGAGGATCTATTTGTGCTGGGCAGAGGAGGGTGGGTGAATTTCACCAATGAAGTCTAAACCCCATTATTGAAAAGTATTTCTGCAGAGATAGGTTTGAGGGGTAAAGGTAAGAGATTTTTCTTTCGCTCAAAGATTTGGCATTTGTGATAGGAGGTTACATACTTTTTGACATCAGCAAAAAAGGTAGGCCAGTAAAAAACAGCTCTAAGGATTTTATCTGTTGTAGTCTTCTAGTACAGGTGTCCTCCATAGTCACCTGCATGAAACTCTTCCACAACTTTATTAGATTCATATTTTAATAAATAATTAAGAAGAATACCTTCATGATCTTTCCAAAACATAGCATTATCTAATATGCAACATTTCAAGGATTTCATCTTCAAAAACCTACTTTTGGTTCTAGATAATTCAGGAGGAGCTTGTAAACTCAGTAAAACAAAAATAATATTAGCATACCAAGGCGAATCAAGAAAGGCCTAGCTAATTAGTGGAGTCGCAATCTCCTCTTCATTATCTATAGCTGCAATAAAGTTTATATCTAAGGCCTAATAGTTCGATTCAGCCATGAGTTTGGCTAAACCTTGGCCCTTGATTAACTTTCTAGGTTTGATTTTTATATCATACTCCAAAATAGTGGCAATCCACTTTCCCCTTCTTCCATTAGGACCATCCTGAGTTTGGATGAACTTAATGACTAAATTAGGAATGTAGGCCACTATATGAGAATATAAGATGTATACCCTAAAGTCCTTAATGGCTTTGACTAACGCCAAAGCTTGTTTTTCCATTATATTATATTTCAGGGTGGCATCTCTAAGGGCTTTGCTAAAGAAAGAAATGGGTTGTTCATAGCCCTGGTCATTTTTCTACAGCAAAACTGCAGCAATTGTATGCTCGGAAGCAAAGGAAAACAAGATGAAATCTCTATCAAATTTAGGACTGATTAACCCAAGTGTTTTAGTCAAGGCTAGTTTAATGTATTCAAAAGAATTTTTAGCCTCAACAATCAATTTTATGGTGGAATCCTTTTTCAGCATGTTATTTAGTGATCTAATTAATTCTGCTAAATTAGATATAAATCTTCTAAGGAAATTAAATTTACCTAAGAAAGCTTGTAACTCTTTAATGTTCTTAGGGTGCTTTATTTGCAGATGGCTTCTATTCTAGCAGGGTCTATTCTTATACCATCTTTTGAAATTATGTGACCTAACAACTTTCCTTCTTCTAACCCAAACAATGATTTTTTGGGGTTTAAGGAAATACCAAATTTCCTGCATTTAATAAGAACTTGCCTTAAATAATCTAGATGCTCATTGTCAGATTTTGAAAATACGGTAATATCATCTAGATAAATTACAAGGAAGTCATGGATTTCTCTTGCAAAAGCTATATCCATAGCCCTCTAGAAAGTGGCTCCTGCATTCATTAGTCCAAAAGGCATTTTTACATACATAAATGTGCCCTAAGGAGTAGTAAAGGCAGTTTTGGGTTGGTCATTAGGACGTACCAAGATTTGATTGTAACCAGAAAACCCATCCAACAATGAGATTCTAGTTGCTCCAGCTACTCTTTGTAAAATTTCGTCCATTTTGGGAAGAGGGTAGTTTCCTTTCAGTGATACTTTGTTGAGGTTTCTGAGATCAACACAGAGTCTGATCTCACCAGTTTCCTTCCTAGTTGGCGCTAAGTTTGAGAGCCAATCAGAAAAATTGATTGGTGTTATTGTTTTGGCATCATACATCCTCTGTATTTCTTTTTCAATGGCAGGTAATAAGACAAGATTAATCCTCCTAAGTTTTTGTTTGAAAGATTTTGATTTTCCTTAATAGGAATTGTGTGCTAGATGATGTTGGTGTCATAGGATTTAAGGTCCTGATAACTCCAAGCAAAGACATCATGAAACTCTTTTAATAGTTCAAGGTATTTCACTTTCTTAGCTGGGGTTAATGATTTTGAAAGTTTAACGAGTTTAGGATTTTCATCTGTGCCTATATTACATTCTTCGATATCAGACCTTAAAGGTTCCATCTTAGGCTTCCTAGGAACATCATTTGAATCAAATAAGTCTTCTAGAGGGTTTAATACCTTAGGTAAGATATTATCTTTGAGATTAATTACTTCGGTTTCTTCACTAATTATTTCATCAATCTCAATTTTCTCTAAGTTATTTACATCTGATTTCGTGAATTTAGTAGGGTTAAACCTATTTATTTCACAACCTTCTATCTCATTTATTTCTAGTTCATTCTTAATGACAAGATCTATTGATGTATCAATGTCTATATTGTTATTGCTAAACTCCTCCTCTAAAGTCGAAAAGTTATTTATTTGTTTATCATTAGAAAATATTTTCTAATTCTTTAAATTATCTAGAATTGCTAGTCTATGCCTAAATTTAGCAATGTACTAATGGTTGGGCTGGAAAGGTAATTTACAGGTACTGGCAAATATAGCTAAACTATGGGCTTGCATATTATGCTTTCTAGGAATTACTACAAGCTTTGTTTCAAGGAAAGTGTTAAGTAATTCTACAATAGTTTCCCTATAACACCCTAATCTAGGGTCTTTCGTCATATACACACCATTAATCTGATTTATAATTAGTTTAGAGTCTCCCATGACAGAAACTCTTTTAGCTCCTAGATTTTTAACTAACCTAAGACCTAAAATTAAGGCTTCATACTCGGTCATATTGTTAGTATATTTGAAATTTAATCTATATGCATGACCTTCTCAGTAATCGTTTTCTAAATTATATATCCAAACTCCTGCTTCTGCTCCTAATCTATTGACTGACCCATCAAAATCCAAATGCCACAACATTTCATGATCGATATTTACACCATCTAGTGAAACAAACTTTTCATAAAATACAACAATCTCACTGTTTTGTTCATTTAATAATTTTGTAGTTTGGTTTGTTTCATTTTTTGTAGAAACTGCAATTTCATTTGGTTCTTGAGTAGCACTGAATGCAATTTTCTCTTGTGTTCGATCAATATTATATAGGATAAAAGAATCCATATCATAGTGTATGTAGTATATATGAAATTTTTTAGGCCAATCTTGGATACTTACCATATAATTCATTAAGGTTTCTCTGTATAATTTCTTTCGTTGACCAAAAACAAAGATTGTTGCATATGACATATCTAGTTGTAAAGATCCCTAAAGTTTGGCTCCCCATGATTTGGATAACAACATGCCATACTTTGGTGGGATATCTGCAACTACAATGTCCATAAGGATGCTTTTGGCATGATACTAGACTAAATTGACACACAGATCTTTAATCAATCCTAGACATTTCACCTGACTGGAGTCAAATAAGAATAAATCCTTGTAATGCCTTGTAATGTCTAGGTTTAATTTCTCCATCACTGTTTTGGGCATTAAATTGAGAGGTGCCCCAGAATCTAACATTGCGTTATGCATAATTTTGTCATGGATATTAAGGCTAATGTAAAAAGGTGGAACTCCTCCTTCTTGTGGTTTGCCATTAACATTTGGACAAAATATGAGCTCTGGTTGGTCATCAAACAAGTTAAATGAATCCTCATTTCAGCAATGTTTAAAGTTTGAGTTATCTGTGTTTTGTAATTTTCATTTTTTATCATTTTTGTTAAAGGAATTGATATTTTTAGTTTGGATATCTCTGTTCTTAAATTGAATGGCAATGAGATTTTTTCTGTTTGTAGGTTTTGAATTCTTAGGGCAGAGGTTTGACTAGATTTGTCTTCTTTTTCTTCATTGGGTATCTCTTTTTATGAGACATCAGTTCTAGTGCTTTGAGCTTTGTCAATTGGTTTCTTGGGTGGAACAACTTGATTTAATGTGGATGCAGAAGGTTGATCAGGGGTTATGTCTACAATTCTAGGGCTAGAAGGTTTTGGGTTTTCCCTAGGGAGAATTTGGAGTATTTTTGAAACATAGGATTCTTTTATTTTCTTTGTTTGATTTTGCGTTGTTTTCTTAGTTTGATCAAGGACATCAACATTATTTTTCTCCTAATATTATACTATTTATGAACCTCAAAGATGGTAGAGTCATATCCCTGTTTGTAGTCAAATGACTCACTAGACTGCAACTGTAATTGCTACAGCATATACAGTTCCTGTTCGTCTTGGGTTAGGAAAACATGGTCTTCATCGTTTATTCCCATTAAGTTTATTTGTGTGTCTTGGTCTAGATCCTCTTGATGGGAACTCTCAACATAGTTTTCTTGAAAACGTGTCCTGATGTTCTGATCCAGCCCAGTTTCCCTAGGTTTTCTAGTGTTTTGGTTTTTCCTAAAATTTGGGTTTCTAACTTGAGGACCTTGTTGGTTATCCCATTAGGGTTTCCTTTCTATGTTATCTAACCTATCCATTAATCTCTCCATACTTTTGGATAAAGTATCTATTTTTATGTCTGATGATGAAGTTTCCTCTTTTATAGTTACTCTTCTTTCATTCCTAACTCTAGCTCCTTTAGGTAATAGATTAACTTCTACACTAACTGCTACACTTTGCATTTCTTGTAACGTTGGGGGGTTTATTTCCCTAAGTTGGAATGCCATGTCAGTGTCAAAACCATTAGGGAATTTTATTAATGCTAAATCTGGTGGGGGTCTAAGGTTAACTAGGATAACATTATATATGTTATTAAATCTAGTGCAATTATCTTGAACAGTTTCATTAGGTCCCCTTTTAACACTGTCATATTCTGAAGGTATTTGTAGAGGATTATTTTTCTTCTCCCATCTGTTAAAAAATTGCTAGTAAAACATATATAAACTATCAATACTACCAGTAGGTAATGCTCTATGTTAGTGCCAGTGTCTTCACACTTCCATCAGTGATCAAATTGCTCTTTTGCATGCATATTAGGTGTTTCATTCGATCAGTTGCATTCCATTAGGTCATGGATCCACTGATGGTAGCGGTTTCATTTCAACTTCCCTCATGTCATATACCTGCTGGCTCATTCAAAACCTATTTTCAGTCATTTATAGTCATTTCAGTTCATTTCATTCAGTTTTAGGGTTTAGTTTCACTAGGTCTAGGGTTTGTCATCATGGTCGTCCAAAATTGAATAAAATCATAAATTTACTTTTGATATTCTTAATAAATCTTTTTTACCTACAACATTTTTCTATTTTTTGTAAAAAAATTATGCAATTTAAGTGTTTCTATATGTAATAAGCTCAGCAGTTATTCCTGGTCACCTTGCCAACTCCTGCCACTGCAAAAACAAAAGCATCAGGGCATTAGTCCATCTAATTATCAAGAAAAAGTCAAACTTCAAATGAAAAATAGAGTCTTTGAGAAAAGTGACTAAGACTTTATAAAAGTGGGTTTGCAATGAGGAAAAATTAAAGTGCATCATTTATAAAGTAAATTCATGCTAGCTATCCATTTCATTGTGCAAAACATCAAGTGGAGAGCCAAAATCGTGATTTGAAGGGAAATTGAGCAAAGGAGGAAGAAAACCCAAAATTTGTAGAAAATTTGCCTGGCGCTGCACATCAAACAGTTTTTGCCAGTGTCAAATTACACAGGCGTTGTGCATTAGGTTCAGTGTGTTGTACATTGGCCAGGGAGGTTCCAAAATCACTCAAATTCATCCCAAATTCTCTTAAATGTTGCATTTCACTCCTACAAGTAAGTGTTCATCCATCTTGGGCTGAAATTAGTCTTCTTCATGTTTTCTTCATGAGTTTGGTTTCTTAAAATCAAAACCCTAGCTTGCCTTCATACATTTTCACCTCATTGCAAAATTTTCACCTCATTATAAAACCAACATCCTTTTTCCCTTTTCCAAAACTTCATTGCCCTAAAATCACCCATTGATTCCATTTTGCCTTTCCCTTTTCCCCTAAGAAACTAATTCCCTTTATTAAACCCTAAGTCCCTCATAAGTCAAACCCCTAGTTTCCTAAATCTTTCCCTTCATTCCCCTAATCCACTTCATTATTATTGTCCATTTGCAAAATCTCTCCATAATCATCTTTTTTGTCCCCACCCATTATCATTGTTCACCATATCATCATCACATTACATCATTAAGACAAGCATCATGGAAAGAAGCAGTGAATTAGATTTTGAAGAGGACACACTTAGTGATAGCTCAAGGGAAACAAATGTGCAGTCCAGGAAGCCTGAGAAGGGTGGAAAAATCATTAGGGATGAATCTATTAGCATGAGTGAACTCCTTGCTTGCCTTGTAGCCACCACATGTTTTAGATATCAGTCTTGTTTTGAGTTTTGTGAAATGGTTGTGAGGGTCAAATATCACCATGAGTTAGCAAGGCAGTTTGTGATAAACTTGGATAATAATTTGGTGCATCTTGCTGGGGTCAATTTCACTCTTTCACCAACTATCATTGCAGAGGCCACAAGAATGCCAGATGTAGGGGAAAAGTGGAACAAAAGGCAAAATATCAGTAAGCAGCATTATGAACCTTATATCAAGGCCAAGTACCATGGTAAACTTAGCAGGGTGTTTCCTTTCAAATTCTTGGAGGACTAGTATGTTCCTCTCATGAAGCTTATCATCAAATACTTTACATGTGAGGGTAGTTTCTCCAGACTTTATGCCTACCACATCAAATTGTTTATGCACTTCACCAAGGTCAGAATGATGAGCATTCCTTATTTCATATGTAAAAACATAGAGAGGATGACAGTGATTGCAAAAAGAAAACCATATCCATAGCAGCTCAACAATATTTATGATTTTTCATCATCAAAATTGTTGTTTTGCATCAACTCACTCAGTTGGGAGTGTCATGGGAAACTTTCACTGCCCATGAATGCTTCAAGGGGCCTCAAATATTTTCAGATCCTTAAGAGGAAGGTGAACCTTCCAGGAAATAAAAAGAGCCTGAAAGTAAAACAGAGGAGTCTCATGTTCCTGTTTTTCTCACTTATGAAAGAGGCACTAGGATGCTTTTTGTAGCTGCCAAGCGAGTACTATCTCCACCGGGGGTGGAAGGGGTCTCGTTTTCTTCACCGAACCACAGGCAAATGCTATCTTCACTGGGGTGAAAGGGGATTTGCCTTCTTCTCTAGTTAAATAGCTACAGGGTAGAGGCAAAGGAAAGAAAAAGATACATGAGGAGAGCCCTACTGAAGGGCAAGACAGGGAGGATGTCACTAATTTGGGCTCTCAAAGCTCAAGACTCAAGGACATGATTATCAAAGAGAAGGAGGCTGAAATACAAGCCTTATCACTTGACCTTGAGAGGGCCAAATGGATCATCAACCTTCTTGAGCAGGGAAAACAAGCAACTGACAGATAAGCAAGCTATTATGGAGCTGCAAATGATTAGAGCAAATAGGAAAAAGGCAAAGAGAAGAAAAATCAAGATGACATCCCTTGATCAAGAAATTGAGGATGACCAAGAATCATGGTTGGAGAGGGTAAACATTCACCTTGAAAATATGCTTGAAAAATCTAACAAAGAAAAGAAAATACTGCGCCATATGGCCTATCATTACTTAGCTAGGAATAAGATTTGCAAAACAAGAGTGAATAGGCTAAAAGCTAAGTTAAAGAAAGCCTTGAGGGCCAAGAAAGAAAAAGATAAACTCAATATCATGGCTGAAGCTTGATTAGCTCAGCAAAGCACTTAATGAGGTTTCCTCTTGCCAAATTTGAAGAAATTTTGGGAAATTTTTGTCATTTCACAATTTTGTAAATCAAAACACAGGAAATTTCATGAGGAAAATTCACTCTTTTGCCAAATGGCTTGTAGTTTTGGATTCCTCATGAAAAAAAAAACCAAGAAAGTTTCATAAATTTTTGAGGAGATCTAGGTCACTTAAAGGGCAAAAAACACCTAAAAAATGCCCTCTCTGCCACTTTTTGGACCCATAGGAAGCAATCTTGGGAGAAATGATTTTTGAAGGGGCAAATCAACTCCAAATCAGAAAATTCAAAGTGTCCTAGAAACTAGACAGGTTGAGCTTTCCAACAAGATATCTTGGGCCTAATGTGGTGAAGTGAAAGGCCTCCAAAAGCATCATTGAAGTGGCACTACGCATCAGACTCAGGGCACTGCGCATCAGGCAAATTTTTGCCAATTTTCCCTAAAACTCAGAATTTCGCCCAGTTTGACTACCAGTTGACTTTTTATCTTCTCCTTGGTAAATTTGTGATGGTAAATGATGTAAATTTTATGACAAGTGACTTGAAGGGGTAGATACATCAGTTATAGGCGGTTTGAGGTTGAATGAATCAGTTTCCATGGTTTTAGAGGCAAGTTGTTCCACTACCTATATTCCTGTTCTTAGTTTAGATATGGTTGAAACCACCCCTCTTCTCATGGATTTGACCCCTGATGGCTATCATAGGTGGTTTGATGCCTATATTATGTACTTTCTTAGTCATTTGTAAAGGTTGGACTCTTGTGGATGCTTTGATCTTCATTGTAAATCACTTCTGCAGTTTGGCAAGGAAATGAACCAGGGTTTTGTAGCATTTTGTGGGATTCTTGTCGTAATGTGTCTTGGCATTATTTCTTCCTTTGTTATTTAGTTTCTATTATGTGTTATATGTGCCAGAATATATTTCTTTCTTCTTAACTAATTGAATCAAGATAGATAGGTGGAATCCATTGATATTCAGTGCTCTGCCTTGGGAATATATTTAGTTTTTAATGTTTTCTACTATTTGAGGAGGATTCATGAACTTTGCATGCCCTCCCCAACTCCTCACTGGTCTTAGACTTACCATCACACTCGATTCAAAGTGCCAAAACACCTACCTACCTCGCCCCACAGAACATCCTGCAAATCTGAGTTGATTTCCTGGACCCAAAGCTGCCTTCTTCATTTGATCTAGCAAAGAACCATCAAAATCAGACAAAATCCTCTTACCTAATATACCTAGCCTAAAATCAGCATTCATTTCAGTCATCTCAAGCCCTAGTTTCCAATATTCTAATTGATATTGACAAGGATAGAGCCCTCTTTCGACCTGGTAGGGCTAACTACCAGGTTAAGCATGGTTTGATGTTACCCTAGACCTGCCTTCCTTTAGCCTGAGGTAGATTTAGGCACTAATACTCTAAGCCATTTCCTAACATCACCAGCTAAAATCTAGGCAAACAACCTCATTTGAACATCATCTATGCCAATTTCGTGTAACTCAAAGTAATATGTCATCTTATTGACATGATGTTGTGCAGCGTGATGTCCTGTGCCATCAAATTGAACAATTTTATTTTGGTAATCTATTGGCATAGGGACAGGGCTACATTAAAGTTCAAGGGAGCATATTTGGCTGCCATAGTTGTACACTAGGATTGACTGCGTTGTGAGGTTGTATTACTTGTAGATGATGCAACACTAGATGAGGAACTTGCTGATATAATAGGGATGCTAGATCATACAATAGGTGTGTTTTGTGGATGGAATGGGAATACTGGCAGATGTACCAGGTATGGTGGAATAGGTATTAGGGCTATTAGATGATGAATGAGTAATGATAGGTTGGTGAGGGAGTGTAGGTATAAATGGGTGTGAAGAATGAATTTCAGAGGATATTATGGATGAAGTTGAAGTGAATAATGGCGAATCTAAAGTAATAGAATATTGTTAAGAAAGATCAGGGATAGCAGTGGTAATGATAGATGATCGAGGAGATATTAGAATGTATTCATCAATTTATTTATTAGCTTGTTGAACTTCAATATATGCAATAAACTCAGGATCTAAAACAGTTTCATAAATTTCACTTTTAGATTTTGTTCAAAATAATGATAAATCAAATGGTACATCAAATGAAAATTCTTCTAAAACTACCCAATCATCAGGGCACGAATTATCTTTAACTAATGGTATATTACTTACCTTACCTTCTTCCTTTTTAGATTTTCTTGAAATTAGGTTTGGATTATCAACTATTGGGGCAGGGTTCAGATCTATATTAACCCTAGTATAATGAGTCTTCCTAGAAGCCATAATTTCAATTTTTTAAATGTTTTTTGTGGAGTTTTTTTAAGAACAACTTCTACCAAATGACTTTAAGAGGCTTAAAATGTAAATTAGAATTTTCTTAAAGTTTTGTTTAGATTGAGGATATGATTCCCTGGTATGGTCGCCACTATTTTATCGCTCAGTAATTTTCTCTAGAAGTTGTTCAGAAGAAAGAAATTTCCAAGGTAACCACTAACCAACTTTGGAGCATAGGTTCTAGCCAACCTAAAATCAGAGAGGGCTCTGTCTGTATGATTTAACTTTGTTTGTTTTGATTTTAGGTTAGTTATGATTGTTCTTGGGATTTTGATTTGTATTTGAGATTAGATGGTGGGATTACTTAGACAGATGGATAAAATGATGTCTTTTGGACCATTGGGCTATGGAGTCAAACAATAAGGAAGCAAAATTGTATTAAATAACTAAAGGGAATGCTCAAAGGGAAAGATAGTAGAGCGTTTTCCAGATTTTTGAGACAGAGGAGTGAGAGGGTTTCACTAGGGGTGAGAGAGCAATCAAGGGTCCTCAGACCGAATAATGAATGAGGAATGGAGGGGCAATTGGGGTCAAAGGGCAATTAAGAATCCTTTAACCTAGATATTCAAGAAATCAATCTAAACCAAAGAGAAATTAAGAATTCCTTAACTTAGATATCAACAGAAAACATTTAAATGTATAACTGTTAAGACAGAGTGTAATTAAACAAGTTCTGAATTATTATTCTAGTTATAACATTTAGATTCATAAACACATTAAAGATTATGAATAACTTGAGAAAAATAACAATAACACATGAGAATACTTATGTGAAGTTCGTTCAACACATGAATCCTTTGAAATATCTGATCTTTATTTATCATTCCAGCTTTCTGGCTCAGCAAATGATACAATAACCCTTTGGGTCTTCTGATCAAAAAGTCTATAGAAATGTCTAGTAAAATCCACCCTACATACTTCGAATTATGAAGTATTTATACATAATTATTTACAAAATATCCCAAACTAACTTGGGATTTATTTTAGGGAAAAAATATCTAATTCTAAAAAGGTAATGCCACCTTTCTAACTGATTGCTTTATGGCACTATTATATCTAATTTCTTTTCATATTTAGCTGATTGACCTTTTAGATATCATCTAATGCTCTTCGACTTATCTTCTTTCACTAATACTCTTTGACTGGGACAACTGACCGTTTACTTTCACCATTTTGTTTTTTACCAAACTGTGTTAATTGTTGGACTTACTTTGGATTAAAGGAAGTCAGTTAGCTGCTCCCATCTTTCCTCAGTTGGTAATTGAATGTTTTTCAACTTTCTTAAGACCTCATCAGCCTCTGTGTACTTAGCAAATGTAGGCTTATTTACAAACAAGTGTTTTACCTCATGCTGGAGGTAAAACAAGTTCTCCAAAGCTTGGTAAAGGACTTTATCAGAGGGCATCCCTTGTTTTGTTGTGTTGTGAATGGTTGCATTGTTGACTTGATTTTTGGCCACTTCCCTGAGCTTCTTGTTGTAGTCCTCTTGTGGCAAAAATTTGTCAAATTTGAATTTAAATCAATTAATAGAAAGCTACATAGTCTGACACTTGCCTTCCAAGTTGTGCATCAAATTCCTTTTAGTAAGGACTCTTCTTACTTCTAGGATTGTCCCTGTCCTGTCACTAATATCCAATTCTTCCAATTCATATTTGTTTTTGGAATTAAAAAAGTTGATGATCCTGGTTGCCTCTTCTGGCATCCCTTCCAACTCTGTTTTGACCTTTTGAATTGCCTTTGTGGCCTCTTTAACCATATCAATCTGCTCAAAAATTACCTGAATGGATGGCCAAATATCCTTGACAGAGTCAATTATATTGGCCCACATTTTTTCTTTTGCCTGTCCCAATGGCTCACCTAGAATCATTTATTTCTCTAGATCCTTTATCTTCTCAGTTAATCTTGCTACCTTGTGCTATTCCTCTTTATTCATAATTTGAACAAGTTTACAATTTGTCTCCAGACTGTTTACTTTCTCTTCCAGTTTCTTGACTTAAATAGCTTTGAGGGACATCTCTTCCATTTCTTTAGCCAACTTATTGGCTTCTTCACCTGTAGAATCTGCTGTGGTCGGCCCTGTTGCTAAAGTAGACGGTGTTGTTGCAGGTAATGTAGCGGCCAATGGAGTTGTAGGAGCTAATGTTTCAGCCAATGTTGATGGTACCGCTATGGTGACTGTTGGGATAAAAATGGTTGCAGTTTCCTGGAGGCTAGCTTGCTTGGTCAACTTATCCATTTCTTTTTGTTGAAATATGGCAACAAGAATATTCCAATTTAATTTTTCCTTGAATTAAAATCGAATTTAGTCTTAACACTACTTGGAAATAATTAATTAATTTATTTTAAATTAATTAGTTGGAGAAATTCAAGTTAGAAGTCTTTCTAAAGTCATGCAAGAGTTATCCCTTAAATTAAGGAGATAAGATTGAGTTATATTTGTGTTGTAATTAGTTAACTTAGTTTATTGAGTTAAGTCTAGTTAAATTAGTTCCAAACTATTTGAGGAACTAATAGTGAGTTAACAGTCAGTTGATGCATTAATGCACTCAACTAGTTCTGCTCTAGTTAACTAAAGATTCCCTCATCAGAAACTCATGTATCTCTATTATGAGAAAGACTTAGTTGAGATTAATGTTCAAGGATAGTGTACTATCAGTTGCATGTTTTTTTCTCATGGAAAAAACACATGCATGTAGTCAATGATTCATCCTTGAGGATTGCGCAGTTTTGAAGGCTTGGTTTTCCACTTGGTAATAGGAAAATCATCCACAAGGAACAACACAAGGAAATAGGAGCTTGGAGGGTAGAGAGGAAGGCGAGAGAGAAGCCAAGATTTCTTGTGAGCATCTGTGAGGATTGTACTGAGAGCTGGCTAGTTGTGAGAGCTAAGGCTTTGTATAATTCCTATGTATTTCCACCATGTATTATAATACAATAGTGTGGGGTTTTTTAGCAAAGGCTTTCCCCAAAGTATTTTCATGTGTATTGTGCCATTGATTCTTCTTCTTCTGGTTATATTGTTTAGCTATATCTATAAGCTTCCACAAATTGATAGTAGAAGTAGGTTATAGTATTCTGCTTTGATTTATATTGCATTATCGGGTTAACCTATCACAATTTTTGTACACTTTTTCCATTTCTTTCAGCTGGGTGTTCAATTGCAACACTAAGTCAAGCATTTCCTCCTGGGAAGTTTGGCTCTCTAGGACTTGTTTTGTTTGAGGGTGTTGTGACTGGGGCAGTTTGAGCTGTTTTTTCAAGGCTGCAATGTCTTCATTCTTCTTTTTTATCAACTACTCAGTAGCCTTTATGTCCTTTGGGTCATGGCTCAACTCAATGATCAGGTCTTCTAAGGATTTGATCCTTGTGTCTTTAGCACTGGAGGAGGCCTTTTTGAGTTTAAACTATTCAATAGTATTCTTTAAGGACTCCTGTAATATGTACGCATCCATGGCCTTAACAGTCAAGGTGGAGTATATCATTTCTCTAGCTTGTTTATGAAATTCTATCTGGTCCATGGGATGGATGTCCTTTGCCAATACTTCAAATGTGGCCTTCTTATAATCTGCTGTAGATTTGGGTTGTGGCATTGTTGGATGCATATATGACATTTGCATCTTTCTCTCCTCAATATCAAATGCAGAAATTAGTCTGCTTTGTTTAGGAGCTGAATGCTTGAAATACTGAGCATATGTCTCAGCTTTCAGTTTCTCATTTCTCATTTTAATCTCCTTATATCTACCCTTAATGGTTTTTTCTTTTTCATCTAGTCTAACAAAGGAAGAAACCTCTGTTGACTTCTGTCTTTCTATCAGCTGTGTGTTAGAGGTGGTGGGTTCATTTGTTTCCTCTGCCTATCCCTTTCTGACCTACTGTGTCTTGTCGTGGTTCTGATTCTGTTCCTTCTGCCTCACTTTGTTCTTCCAGTTCAGATACAAGATTCAATTTTCTCCTTTTCCTTCGGTCTGCTTGCTCATCCACTATTTCCATTTGGGAACTAGAAGTCTCCTCTCCATTTTTGGGGGTTTTTTCTTGATTCAAAGTTGTTTGCAATGGAGAGGGAGCATCCATCCTTTTCCCTAGATCTGGGACCTGCGGGAACACACTCAAGTCAATTTGTTGCTCAACATCATACAGAGCATTTTCAATATCAACAATTGTGCTATCTCTATCCAATAAAGTGTTTTCCAACCATTCAGTTTGGTAGGCATATCTTTCAATTTCAGGCACTGAATAGTGTGCATAAGGAGCTAGTTTGACCATGGTTCTCATTTTGTTTATTACTCCATAGGGGTCATACTGCCACATAAAGCTTTTGGTAAATTTTAAATCTTCAAGCATACTTTTTGCCTCCAGCCTAGCTTGTCTGTTATTGCAAATAAAGGGGCCCATTTCACTTTTGACTTTGAATTATGTCTTCTTCCTTACAGCCATGAAGTGGACGTCATCGGAGTTGATGATTTTCCTAAAATATTCCAAGGCAAAAATTCTCAAGGGAAGATACCTTGGTAATTTATATGGAGCCAGATGACAGCCATAGATTCTGATCTCTGTGTGATTCTGGTACAAGTACCAGTCTCCTACTTTACTGTTTTTATCCAGTTGAAATACCATTTTGATCTTATCCTAGGTTGCACATTCCCTGTCAACATATTCATCGCTGGGTGGGCAAAGGAATCTATGAAGTCCTTATAGTTATTTACAGTGGAATATCTCTGGACAATAGGTGTCCAATAGAGCACATACCTCTCTTTTCCTCTTCTATCACATTTTATGATCTTCATTGGGAATTTATCAGTTTGATAGTACAAAAACAAATAATACAATACTACAGAGAATTTAAACACTCTTTCAGTGGGCAACCTGATGAGTTGTTCATGCATTTTGTCTGCAATGAACTGAGTATAATCAAACTTGATGGCAGGAGGTTTACCAGGGGTAAAAAGGGACAGGAATGCAAAAGTAACTTAATCTACATGTTCATTTTTCCTGTATCCAAGGATGGAAGATACCATGGTGATAATATGCCTTGCATTTTGTGAAAATATGGGGGCCATGTATGGAGGCATAAAATTTTGTGTATGTTTCTCTACAACTTTGAAATTTTTGAACACTTGCTTAGCTTTGTTTTCATCAATAGAATTGTACAGTTCTAGAAGTCCTCCAATGGACAAAGGAGCTAAATTTGGGCTGGGCTAGACCTGTAACATCTGATTGATGGATTCTGGAGCGATAGTGAAGAGTAGATGTTGATTGGGGGCTACTACAGGATGTAGCAGGTCTGACAATAGTGGATAATGTCTGGGAGGTTGTGGACTTTTGGGAATGAGCAGAGGGGGAGATTTGGTTCCCAGAGGTGAATATCATCAGCATGGTTTAAAAATATGTCTTTACTCCAGAAGTGGAGCTTCATTCTTTCAGAGGCGGAGGATGTATCTTTAATTTGAAAATCCCTATCAGCTAATGGTAGGTGATCTTGGTCAAGGTGGGGGGTTGAAATAGGCTTAACATTTAGGGAAATGGGGATAGACATTGTGTGGAAAATAGAGGTAAAAATTGGAAATTGATTTTGCTGGGTTCAACTAGTGGTCTGGGTTTTACAGGGTTTTTAGGGGTTTTTAGGGGTCTGGGCACAAATTTCTTAATTCACAGGTATGAAAGCTAAATTAAGTTCATTGAATCTTTAAATTAATTGAACGTTTTATATTAAAAGGGGTAAATGTGGTGTATTTTTGTAGAATACCTGGAACCGAAGGTTGGTGTTGTGAATTTAGTTGAGGGTCTTAGGTTGCAAGCGATAGGTGGTGGCTTTAGACGAGTGTTGGAGGAAAGATGGCGTTTGGTAGTCGTTTGGCAGTTTGTAGCCTTCAGGTGCACAAGAAAGCTCAGGCTTTGAATGTACATATGATTGAAAAAAATGTGAAAAGGACGTTTGAAGGGCTTTATTGGGCAAAAAATTAGAGAAAGCATGAAATTGGTCAGGAATAGCGACTAGTTTTGAGAGGGTGGTTTTGACCCTTTTCACACCACTTTTGGGGGCATTGTGGTAAAATCCGGGAGGGACGTGAAATGACGAAATGGCGCCACGTCGTAAAATCAAGCCCAGGAAAAACCGCCCATTTTGAATGCTATCGAGTCGTTAAAGCTTGGGGATAGAAAGTGCGCGAAATGGAGCGACATCCGTTGGATGCGGTGGGAGTTAATTGGATGGTGGTCGTGCTAGAAATATGTGCGGGGGGATTGGGGGAATGGTCAAGGTGGGGTTCGCACAATTTAAGCATGTTTAATTAAACTAATTAGGGATTAGTTTAGATGTTTCATCAGGCGGGTTTTTGCAAAGCGAAAGGGTTTTTCAATTTAGGATAAGTTAATTTTATGGGTTTTTTGATTAGGAAAAAGGGAAAAATGACTTTTAACAACCAAGGGGGGGGGAGGGATTTTACCCTAGGAAAAGGGATTTATGGCTCGTGATGATGATTTTAACAAGGGGGAAGGGATCATAAAGGGAATTTCTAGGGGAAAATATGAAATAATGAAGTAAGGGTAAAAATGGAGGGGAAAAGGGACATTTTTAGGGATGATGGGAAATTAATAAACATGAAAGGGGAAAACTTGTGGAAGGAGGGGGAGTTAGTTAAGATCACCTTTGCTTAGCTTTGTACTTTGATGAATGTACCTGCAGATTATGATTTGAGCATGTAAAATGTGCTTAATATTTTTACCACATAGTCCATTTTGCAAGTTTCTTCTACTTACCCTTTCTTACCCTAACATTTTTTCTTCTTCTGCATGGGTGCACTTGAGCTAGCAAACCCTTTATTACCTTATTTTTTATTTGAATAAAACTATCTAGATCTAACCTTATTTCTTCCAATGGCTCAAATTAAACTTTTGAGCTCATTTGTATTTCTCTACCTATCTACTAATCTGCCAAGATTAAACAGTTTGGCCAGACTTTATTCTCTATTTATAACCTAAAATTTAAAACATGACATAGTCAAGATTACACTATTTGACTATCATGGATTATGGCATTTTAACAAGCTGCACACAATCAATATTTTGCATAAAAAGTAAATAGTACTGGCATTTGGACCTGCACACTTTCATGGTATGTTTTATTTTGGGGTTCATCTATATATATATATTCAATTTTTCTTTTTTTTTGGCCTTTTATTTCTTTTTTGTCCATTGATTATTCTTTTAGGACATACCCTCTTTTTTTTTTAATATGGAAAATTATTTGCAGAAAGCAAAGTATGTACATATTACAAGCTTGAGGAAAAGTCAATTCAAAATTACAACACCTATTGGTATAGGAACCTAACAGAGTTGACAATGTTTCACTTTTGCAGTAATTAATAGTTTAAGTTTATGAACAACTCGTTTGGGAAAAAATGGAGGTGTTATGGTATTTTAATCTTGTCACAATGACTTAAGATATACTCACAAAAATCACACCAAGACTTACAATTGTGAACTTTCTCAGGAAAACCCTATAGAACTCAGAATTTTGTAATTGTTAGTAGGAAATTAAACTAGGGACAGTCACAACGCACAAGCCAAAAACACAACACTAAAGAAATTTGACCTCTAAAACACCTTTGGGCATAAATTTTAAGGGAAACAAATTTGCTACAGTATTAAGACCAAAGTACCAATTGCGTGCAGGGGCTCACACAACTAAAAGGAGAATTGGCATCAAGAAAAGTGGTAAATGACCCACTGTGTGGAATCACAATGGTTTGGAATAAAAATGTTACGCAGAGGAAGAAAAACACAACGAATTTCAGAAAAGTAACGATGACAATTTTATCCTTTGTGCAGGCTATAAACGGTTTGTCCTAGCTTCTAAATGCAATTTTAGAGTTCTCTCAAGACTGAAGGATAAAGATAAAACTAAATTTTCACCCATGAGAGAATTTTTACTATCGACATGCGAGAATTTGAACACTGTGAAGTTGTGGCACCGCTACCTCCCTTTTGCAGCGAATGCAACAAACCACCTGAGCTTTCCGATACAGATAATGAAGGGCTGAGTGATAAGGGATAAAAAGGAAGGCTCAAATGATCACCTGGAATGGCCTGGAGTGGGAGTGAAAGTGTTGATCGTGATTTAGAAATAACATCATGAATGTGCAACACTTTTATGAAAATGCGACACATTGGGAAAAGAAAGGATTGTCCTCTTGACCATTATTCCCTACTTAGGTCATAAATTTTCCCTTTTGAAATGACATCCAAACTAATAGCAAAGAGCCTCCAAATCTGTGTCAAGATCATTTCATGACTTCTTTTGATGTAGACATTATCTCTAGACTTAGGTGACCTACTAAATATGACTTAGAATGGGATCAACCAACTCACCATAACCAAGGACTTATAAAACATGAATTTTGTACCTTTTTCCAAGTGAACAAAGACTTTCCATGATTTCAACAATGTAAACTTTGAAACGGGAACTATAAACTCAAAATGGGAACTCTGGCCAAAAATGCCAAAAAAAACATCAAAAACAGTGCTAAAAAAAAAAAGTGTGTATACTGGAACGATGGTTTTTTTTTAGGGACAATTTTGAACATGTTTTAAAAATGGTAGTGCAAACAAAAATTTCGTGCAAAATATAGCTTGAAAACGAAAAAGTGATTATACTGGAACGATGATTTTTTTTAGGGTCAATCTTCAAAATTTTAAAAAAAAAATGCAGTAAGATAATTCAACACATAAAAATGACTCATAACTTCTCATTTAACACCATATGGAAATCAAAAATTTTATTTCAAGATATGATGCATACATCAGTTAGATAAACTGTCTTAAACAATTATTCAAAATCACACATATTTTCTTACACACCATCAAAATTCACATCTTCAGATGAGTGACTGGATGTTGATGAAAATGTTCCATATTCTTCTCTTTCATCAACTAGTGCCCCATTTGAGTCCACATGCATGCCCATCATTTCAAGTTTCAAAATTCTTCTAGATCTATGATTGGTTTTCAGCAGATTCCCATCTCAACGCTGTTCCTTCTGGTAACAACCTTTTCAGAATTTCTATCATCTTGAAATGAAGAGTTCCTTTCTTTTTTAAATTGAAGTCATAAACAAGTATGTCAACATCCTCCAATTTCAATATGTCTGTGCGGCGATCATTTATATTCGTACCCTTTCTTTTTCTCTTTCCGCCATTTTTTTTGTCAACTACCATCTCTGGCTTATACACACCATTGAATGGGTGTGTATTTGTGGCATACCAATGTACTTCAACACTTGTAACATCCTCGTTTTCTGTAAAGACCTTTATAACTTTAGCAACCCAGAATGGATAGCCATTGGGATCTCCATCTGCTAGCACTGCGATCATGAAACCCTCCTTAATATCCTGTACTGAACCCCTGTAAAGGTCTTCCATGGCTTCACGTTGTGCACGAGATCTTCTAGAACCAATATACATCTCTCTTTCCTTTTCCAGTGAAGAATTAATGATACCTTGAGATTGTTGTTGTTCAACAATGTTTATTTCCTAATGTGCATTCGACACATTTTGTGGCCAAATAAATGGATTTTTCAAAGGCATATCTTCATTTGTTCTTGTTGAAATGATATCACTTTGATTATTGAAAAATGACTCCCACCAAAATGAATCAACAATGTTAAAGTACTCATATGTATATCTAATACATTTTTTAATTTCTTCTAGGCAATCAGAATAATTTATATCTATGTTTTGTTTGCGTGCATTATGAACTTCACCAACTAATTGTAATAACAATATTTTTTATGCAAATATTGGATGATCTGGAATGAACTTCAAAAATTGCAAACCTGATGACAGTGCCCATTCTGTAGTAGTTGAATACTTCTTGCCCCATATTAGTGTTTTCCCATCAATTTTTTTGATATGAAATTGATGTTGGAAGCTAATGTCATTAAGTTGTTCAATGCATTTCCCCTCACCATATAATCCCATAATAAACCTTCGCATGTCAACAGTTTCTTCCAACACATCAAAAGTAGGCTCTGGCATGTATGATTTCTTAATACATTCAATTAATGATGGCAAGCTCCCAGCTTCCTTCCTACTCAATGTGATTGAAAAACGATTGAACATCTGATCAATATGGTCATGAGTGTGCCCAACAAGAAGGAAACCAACCTTTACCTTCTGAAAAATTCTCAATCCAACAAGCATGTTTAAATATCCAAAAACAACCTGATTTTTGTTTTCACGGAAAGTGTTGTCCAATTGTAGATACAAAACTTTAGGAAGATTACCAGACCAATGAGAAAGCACATCAAGAATTATGGTTATGGTCAGATTTGCATCATTATGAATAGTTGGAGCTATGAAGTACACCTTTGGCAACATTTTCCCATTGAATACCATACAACCGACCAAGTGATACTGAATAAAATTTTCCTCTTGTAAATGTTTTGGTGTGCAAACAAAATGTGGTAAAAGTGTTTTCTTCTGGTCCATACCATCAATTATCAAACCCAAATATTTATTCGGATTATCATAACACTTTTTCCGATGCTTGTACAACTTTTTCCATTCATTTTTTTGTTGTTCGCGATGCTCCTAAAGTTCTTTGACAATTGAATCTACACAACATAAAAGAAATCCATTAAGAAATATGTTTTCATACTTGTGACTATACAATTTTAAAAGTTAAAGTTATGAACGCTTACCTCTTTCTGAGCCTTCACATTTGTCCCTTTTTTATTTAAGAGAAGCACATGTACTGCAAATCCCATCCTTGTCTTCTTAGGAATACGGACATTGTTGAATTCTTTCTTCCATACCTTCACAAAATATTGATATGTAATAAACCGACCATGTCCTTCAACACCTTCTGCATATTCTTTGTATAAGTTGTAGATTTCTCGTCTTAAAAATTTATCTGGAATATGTATTGTCTCTCTATTTGGCATACACTCTCCATGCTCTGAAAAGAAATCTTTCATCCATGAAATTGCAGAATTTGATAATGGCCCCAACTGTCATTTATGACGTACTTTTGAATAAAATATGGGATCCTTTTCCAAATTTTATTGGATTCTCGAGAGACGAAATCACCAATTGAATGAAACATTTTGAAATCCTTTCTACAGATAAATAAAGAACCAATATCACAATCATAACCTGACAATGTAGATTACATGCACCCAACCAAATATGAATTTTGCATGCTTTTATTCATTGACAAATATCTTTTCCTTTTCTCTAATGCAGATTTGAAATCCATGTTTCAAGCAATCTTTTTGACAACATTCATTTGAAATGAGAGTGCTGATATAACTTCTTCTCGTCAGATATTCTGCTCTACCCCTTGTATAACTAGAACATCTTGCATTTATACGAAAATGTCTGCTCCTACTCCTTGATAGAATATTTATTGGCAGCATCTCCATCATTGGACCATAATTTGTATAAGCATTTTCATTAGCATTAAGAGGAATGTTAACAACACTATGATCAGTTGTGATTTTCAAATACTGACTTGTAGGATATTCTTCATCTTCCCCTTCTTCAGTGCTACTGTCATAGTCCTTAGGATTGGGACTAAATAGAAAATTTGACTCGATGTTTATTGGATATTCTTCCTCATGTGCATTGTCAATGCTGCTCTCATAGTCCATAGAATTAGGACTATGTCGAAAATGTGACTGTTTACTTACTGAAAATGCTACATCCTGTCCTTTGTCACTACTACCTTTATAGTGATGACGATTATCACTAAGTGATTCATCCTGTCCTTCATCACTACTTCTCTCATAGTCCATAGGATTAGGACTATGAGGACACCGTGACACTCCATTCTTTTGAAATTTTTCATCACGCTCTTCATCACTACTGCTCTCATAGTCCATAGAATTAGGACTAAGTGGACACCGTGACACTTCATTCTTTTGAAATTCTTCATCACTGCTGTGTAGGTTTTAACCCCGTATAGAAATTACCTGCATATGAATTCTAAAACACAGAAAATAAGCAACGCGAGATCATAACACATAAAACACATATACACAGAGATTTTCCCTTGGATCCCAAAATCGGGACTACCAGCTTGATTTTTCATTATGTTCCTTTCAACATTACAATACATATTTATACATGCCAAAGCATCCAATACCATGGACCAAAAACCATCGCGTCCAAAAAACATGTGCGAAAATCATGCACAAAACCATAGGTGGGTCTGCCCAACCTAACATAGGGTCCAAAACCAAAATTTTCT
>APFE031513196.1:229569-255607 GCA_000404065.3 Pinus taeda
CATAGAGTTCTTTCAACTTTTGTAAGGCTTCAAAGGCAGTTGAATATGATGAAATATGGCGACTCACCTCTTCATTTACAGATGTTGCAATTAATGCATAAGATTTGTTGTTCTTGTTTTCCCAAATGACGAGTTCTTTGTCTGAGGTAGGTTGTACTGGGTCATTGTCTCCTTCTCCAACACACACTCCTTTCCACAACTCATTGAAAATGAGGGTGTGTTTTATCATTCAGGACCATTCAGGATAGTTCTCCTTGCCAGTGAGAACTATTCCCACCATAGATATGATTGAATGCATTGTAAAATCCGAGAGCTGTAAAAATACTTTTGCTGACAAAAATGTGCTTTTGTGGAGAAGAAAAACTTTTGCTGCTAAAAGAAAATTGATTCTGATATCAAGTCATTTTGAAAACAGCTTTATGAAAACAACACTATGGTAGCCCAACAGCGTGGTATATATATCCCAGCAGCCACACCAAACATTATATACAAAGTGTATTAAAACCATCCAAACGCTATTCATATACTATTGATTATTGGAAGGTATGAATAGAATTTCACTGCCCTAAAGATCTTCACCAAACACTATATACAAAATGTATTAAGACCATCCAAACGCTATTCATGTTCACTGCACTAAAGATCTTCACCAAACATTAGCAAATAAATGTTATCGAAATTTCAATACTATCCACAAGCATATACTGTCGTATTTTAAATTTCAATACTTGTTAACAGTACTCGTCTCGATTCTGTAGGCCAGGGCTCGTAGACCGCAACTCCCTGCCATCGCTTGGATCCAAAGACTCAATCCACACTCGCTGGAGTTCGTTGTTTTAAGCCTGCAAATGTGAGAAATGATGTGGGCAACACGTGAAGGAAACGAACGATGGACGAGAATCGAACCTCAAATGTGCTTGTAAGGTTCAAAGACCACAAATTACAGATGCAATTGCCTCGATTAATCGGAATCAGCCCAAACCACCAAACGTCGCCCCCATTTCAAAAAAATGCAAAACAGGAAATGTGGCCACTGGTAAGATTAGTTTTCATGCAAAAAGATCTCAAATACAGGCGGGGGCGTAAGGAATGATACCATGTCAACATTGTTAGTCATGACATCGCTATTCACAAAAAAATTTAACGTACATCTCTTATGTCTAGATAGAATGGACAGATGCATTATGAGGCAGTGTTGGAAAGGAATATGGCAGAGTTAGGTTATTTCAGGATAGAGGGGAATAAGGCAGAGGCAGATCAGCGTTGGAATAAGGCAGAGGCAGAGGCAGAGGCCAGGAAAGAGGAGTTACAGGAGCATAATAGCTAAAACAAGGAGCTGGCTCTGATACCATGTCAGGCCAGGCAGTAACTCTACAAACAAAAAATTGATTCGTGTATATTCCATTAGGTAGGTCTTTGTTATATACAATAGGGAGTGACTGTTCAGTTCATCTCCCAATGATTGTTCACCTTCCTAATTTAATTATTTACATAAATTTACCCAATCATGAAGATTAGGTGTCAACAAGCTTTTTGAGGACTAAAGCACCTTATCATGCCAAAGTTTAGATTAAATACCAATTGGTTAGAAACCTGAAATGAACAATCAAGGATTACAATACAATATATTCATATAATCATCACTAAGGTAGGCATTCCAATACTGAGAGTAAAATTATCTCAAAGAATCATTATGGAAATGTATGAAGATCCTTGTCAATAGTAGACATAGTATGGGTGCAACCATCAAATATGGATCCATATTTTCAGTCATGAATATTTAGAACTCCACGCAGTCTGGATGGATGAAACTAAATCTAGTGTCTTGGTCTTCATCTCTATCGATCCATAGTACGAACCTAACCATGTGAGTGAATGTCTCAAAGTTGAACATGTAGAGACCACATGATTACCAATCAATAATGTGAACTATTAATAGGTGCAAGAGAAAGCACCAATAATGACAATGTTTCTCAAGGTACCCCATTACAATCTATGACATGTGATTGAGTTTCTTGAAGTCAAACACTCATAGAATCATTCAATCAAAGGTCAATGATGAGAACCTATTGTCGAAGGTGAGAAACCTGACATTAAGGCATGCAAGCTCCAAGGTACCAGAGGTTTCTAGATCAAATTCCTAGATAATAATTTGAATTCGATAGGAAGCGACCAATCGCATGAGGGAATATGACACAAAACTCATGTCATGTTTTGAAGAACAAATTTGGAGTGATTCAGGACTGACTCAGGGATGGCTGACACGATTGAGGGCTATGAATTATACGGTAATTTTGACTGAGGTTGTACTTCTCTTAAACCTCGATCGCTCATCAAAATTTTAGGGTAGACAAATCGAGGCAATATGTATTCAAAAATGAACTTCGCAACTATTTCTACACTACAATCCTTCATCGGCGACATGACATTTCGACTTGGGAACATTTGAATCAAAATAAGATCAAAAATTGGTTTGAAGACTGTCAAAGAGGTATGATCAATTGAGAGGCAAATGGATTTCCCAACCCAGACATAAAGGTCACGGAGTGTCATGTTCAAGAGCAACATACTATCTTTTTATGATACAAGAACAAATGTTTCTTTCCAATTTCCCCCCACCATTATTGGCAAGTACCTCTTTATTTTTGTGCAAGCTTGAGGAGGATAACATATGCTTGTCCTTTAATCTCATCCTTCGGAATATTTTAACGAACCCTAGGAAGGAGTGGTATAGTCTCATCATGACTGATGAGTGCTACATTGTTTACATTTTATGAGTCCAGTGAAGGGGTAACTCAATGTCATTTTCATATTCAAAGATTTTGAAAAAGACACAAAAGAAAACTCATGCAATTCTTTCAATGTGAAGTTTTAACAAACTCAGAGAAATTAAAGCTCAACTTTTTGACCGGTGGACCATTTCGAGTGTCGTCTTCTCTAGGTAAGAGATTGTTCTTTTCTCTCAACGTTCATGGTTTTTATTTTGCATTTTTATGGTTCATGTTTAACAATTTATGCTCACAGGCTTGAGCAGTTTCTTTTCATCGAGGTTGTGCAAGCTTGACTTTCCCAATGATGGAAAACTTTCGATTGTGCAGTTTCTCTGAAATGGATTTGCACAAATATGCACTGTCTGTAAAAGACGGTCACGCAAGGCAACAGGGGCATCCAAAATTAATATAAAACGCTCAAACTTTTTACAACTTTTTTCAATATTCATCTTCTAACCAATTTTCTTCATTGATCGAGGATCTTTTTTGTGTCAAAATGGAATGGAGAGAGAGAACATGAAGCCCAAGATGTTGAAGAATTGAATGATATGGATACAATGCAAGCACTAAGAAATTATGGCTTACTTAAATATTTCATGATTCCAGGAATGAAGGCCCAAGTGGATTTGTTGACATGGTTAGTGAGGGCTTGGAATGTCCAAGAACAATGTTTTCAGATTGGTGCTCAGAAACTAATCGTTGATGCTAAAGGCATATATTTCTTAATGAGGCTCTCACATCATGGAACTAATATCTCATTATTTGGTGGTAGACTACGTAGTGAAACAACATAATATTACTTAGTCGAGCATTGTGTTCCTAGATCCAAAATTAGTGGTGGAATAATTGAGATTAAATATATCATAAGGCTTCCACTGAGTACCATAGAATTTACCATTTCTCATCTATATGGAAGTGATACACTTCACCTAGTCACCAAATCTCAGATGCATATTTCATTAGAGTGCTTGCAGCCTCATGCATTCAATTGGTGTGAAGGAGTTGCTACCAATATAAAAGGACAACTCACCAGAGCAAAGAATGGACGACTAAATAATTTTGGGTATGGTGTCATAGTAGTATCATTTTCTTTGGAGAGGATTCCTATCCCCCACAGGTTTCCTTGTAGATGGGAGGCCCACGAGATCCTCATGTGTTACAATGAGTTATATTGATGGCCCACAATAGAGGTGGTGATGGTCCAGTGGTCAGATACACTTCTGCATTTTTTAGATTTTTGATTCACCAAATAATCATGATTGAGGATCACCCATATGCGGGTATGGATTATACAGGTGATCTAGATATTCCTCTTCATGTAGGAATGTAATGGGATGACATAGGTAAAAATTCTAAATTTGGTTGTTTTTTGTTTTTTTTTAAATAAAAAATAAATAAATACATCCAAGACTAACTATCTAAAAATATCATGCAGATGTGGGATGAATTAGAAAAGCAGCAATGCGATATATTTCTAGATGTGATGAGAAACTAGTTCCTGTGGCGTAGGATCCAGTTGCAGTAGAGACTCTGACTGATATTGAGAATAACTTGGAGAGGTTAACCCTAGATATCCCAGACATTAGGATCGATTATTTTCCTATTTCTATCAGAGGCACACAATAGGTGTACCTTGGTGAATTAGTCGTTTTTTACAATGAGTGCCTCGTGTCATTGTCTGCTATCATGAGCATCATGCTTAGCCACTATTCATAGAGCTAGATTTTGTGTTTTGGTCTATTGGCATGTTGGGATAATAAAGGCCACAGGGCCTCATATGTTTTGGATGACATTTTTTGTAAACTCAAACTTTTTATAGACATTTATGATTAATTAAGACTACTTCTATTTGCCTAGCTTATTTTGTACAATACGTTAATGACTCTTGTTTTCTTTTCAGAAATGTTGCAAATGTCGATATAACACATAATTTTCCAATGCATAAGTTAATATGTTTAAATGTCTTGGAATGTGTTGGTATTCAATGTAATCAAATTCTCTTTCCAAGAGACAGACCTGTAGAAACATCCTTAACATTGTAGAGCTCCTAACTAAATAAATGTGATTTAAATGAAATACTATGAGTTGAGAATCCAATATAATGAATAAACAATGAATTCCAAATGAAATGGCATTAGATAATAGCTCAATGACCGCACTATATTCTCCAATATTGTTCATCTTTTGACCAATGCATATCCCAGGAGACTTACTAACTCATCAGTGGGCGAATAGATGGCCGAAGTTGTGGAAGATAGGTTCTAAGTACTACAACTAGCACCATCACCATAGCCAATGTAAGTTTGAAGGAGCATAGACATCTGCAAATAAAGTGTAACACAAGATAAGCAGGGGAAGTAGAAGGAGTTTGTAAAAAGAAGTAAAATTACCACACATGTAAAATATGATACAACAATATACAACGTACCCATGTAGTAAATTAGGCATAGTACTTTTTAAGGTAAAGCCCATTTCTGGGCTTACCCAAAGGAATACCGTCATAGTCAACTAGCTCATAAGAACCCTTTGAAAGTTCACATTTTACAATATAGGGACCATGCCACATAGTTTCGAACTTACAGTATCCTAATTTGTCATGCTCTTGATCGTAAACCGACCCAGTTACCTTTTGAATACATGCGAGGATTTACATTTCGATTGAATTGTGCCTTAACTTGTTTTTTATGAGTCCCATTAGTTAATGCACCATCACGGCAAGTCTCACCTAGGTGTGCTAAGTATAGAAAACGTTCTTCCTCTGCAAAAGTAGTAGGTAGTATTTTGATTGGTAGTTTTAAAGACTAGATTTCACATTCAATGGGTAAGGCTTCCTCCAGACCGTAAACCAACTAGAAGGGTGTAAATCCAGTTGCAGTTTTTGGTGAGGTGTGATATGCCCACAAAGATGAGAAAAACATTAAATGCTAATTTCGTTTTGAATCCATCTAGTCTGTTAAAGCATGAAGGTTAAAATTTTGTTCACAAATTATTCTTGGCCATTTTCTTATGAGTAATACGGGGTTGAGTTATCATGATCTAACTTTTCAGTAAGTTCGGTCATCATAAAGTTTCGAAAATGGTTTCCATGGTCCTTGATGATGGCTTGTGGGACACCAAAGCTAGAAATCACATGATTGAATAAGAAAAGAGAAGTGGTTTCACCATCATCTTTATATGTAGACATTGCCTCAGACCATTTTGTAAAATAATCCACAGCTAGGACAATATACCCATGCCCCTGACCGAGTGAGGGTTACATGTAATAAAATTGATGCCCCATTTTGCAAAGGTATTGTTGAAGATGATTGGGTGATGAGGAGCAGGAGGTGCACGCATTTGGCAATGATAGATTTGACAATTATGACATTTATGGGTTGTAGTAATTGAATCTTTGAATATGGAAGGTGTTGACGGTGTTGGACCTGCCAACATGTCAGGGGATCTCCCTAGTAAGAAGTCCCAAATAGACCTCAGACCGTTTGGTGTAGAAGTCCCAGTAGTGGGTTGTATGGTATCACCTTGAGCACAATTGTGTGCAGAGGCATGTAAGATGTCCCAATTCGTAGCAAGGGTTGACATATGCAGCAAGTCAAGGAAGGTGCATGAATGGTTCTAACACATGGAGAGTGAGGTGAGTGCGCCCCTTGGAAACCTGTGAAAGCATGGAGTTAAGAAGGGAACACACGAGCAAAGATGCATCAAAAACTGGAAGGCAAGTAAGCTAACAATCCAAAGTGATGGTTAAACCAACAGCACATTTCAGTGAGATTCGTACATACATATACAGAAAGATTCTATACACACATGCGTAAGCAAACAAATACATATATCGTTTAGAGTAAACAAGACATTTGAAATACAATACAACATATGCATGAAACGTGCTATCTCTATTATATTAATAAGTGAAAGTTCCAGTCATACAATACAACCATTACCAACCACTAGTTCTGACAGCGGAACGTTAGAGTCACTACCACCTGCTCCTCCAAAGAGATATACTAGCTATGCACAGTGGAGAAGCCAAGGCTCATTTCAATACTCTCCAGACTTTATCTAAGATACTCCCATCAGAAGCTTGGCTCACCAAAAGCCTCTACAATGAGTTATGAGGGACTATATATAACAAAGGGTGGGGTGACCCTTGAACTTCCTCTTTATGACTATTCATCTATCCTCATTACTCTTCAACTACTTTATGACTGTTACATCCAATTATCGACACTTGAACTTCCACTTGACAAGACGTTACATACAATTTGCACATGTACCCATATGAGACAAAATAGGCTTGAGAAATCCATGCAAGACATCACTATGATTCAGAAAAATGTGGGAAGACCAGCTCTTTAAAATCCTCATGATGGTCGATAGTGGCGAACTGATGTCATGCTTGGTAGTGCGCAATGGTGTCTGTGTACTCTGTGGTGACATATTTTTGGAAATGAACTCTTGCCTCTGTTGCATCTGGGTACACCGATCTAGCTCCTTTGTCCAACTCGTCTAATAACATGTGCATCATTGTCTTGAGTGTGGCCGGACCAGCAACATACTGATGCTTGGTGTCTACACTAATCACCAAGTCTACACTAGTGGTTATGTGCATCAACTCATCAAAGTACGAGTCAAGCTCCAGTCAGACTTATGCCTTTTCCTTTGCCTCGATGAGTGTCCCAATAGATGGGATCGCATGTGCGTGCAAAAAAACATCCATACTCCTTAATACTCGTGCATGGGAATTCTGTAAACTAGTGATGAGTTATGGGAGATCTTCATAGTTCTGGATCTAACTCCGGATGCATGCCTTCGGCTCGACTACTTTGGGCTTCATCATTTTGAGCAAGTGTAACGGGGCTCCCTTGTATCTCATTTTCCATGTTTGCATGTAGTTGACAACAATATGCACGTTTGACAAGATACGTGCTCTCCTAGCACATCGCTCCTGTCAACCGTTGAGATGGAAAACTTCCTTATGCATGTACCAACATTGGAATACAATGCCCTCATGACTATCTCAAGGAACAATAATTCATCCAGTATCGCCTTCTTCAACTCTGCTCGGGTGGATGTTATAACCAGTTCTCCTCCTTGCTTGGTCATTTTTAACTCCTTAGTCACTCGCTCATTCTCAACTATCAATAAGTGAACACTCAAGCTAGTGGCTTCGGCATATTCTCTAGTAACTTTGGCCAATGATTATGCATGTCAGACACGATCACTCGTTCTTCAAACTACGCAGGAGATGTGTTTTCATCCGGAGTAGACACTCTGCATGATTGCACAACTCTATGTTGTGACTCATCGAATGATATGTTGTGCATATATCCTTCTATATTGTCTCCAAGGATCTCAATATCTCCTTGGTCACTTGGGACTTGCTCTGCTTCTGGATCCAGTCAAGCTCATGGGTTGACCTCTTGGTGGTAAGGCATGAGGTCGATGTCTTGCTCTAACTCTTGTTGCTCCATATCCTTATCCATCTGCTCAAGTGCTTGTTCAATCTCTTGAACAAAGTCCTACTCCTGCGACTGCTCACCCTGTCTGCTTCGTGCCAGCTGTCCGGATTAGTCTACTACATGTATGATCGTAGTTTCATCTATCTGTACATGTTGAACCCCCTATTGTACCTATTATTATTATTGTTCTTCCTTCTACTATTTGGGCATATTCTGTTCCTTCCGTAGTTTCTCCTTCAACTCATGCAACTCCTTCACTATTTCCTCCATCCTCTATTTTTCTCTCTGCCTTTACGTGGTCCACGTGTCACATTATTACCTCTTTGCCTATATTTCCAAAGTTTTTTTCCGCAAAAGTGGGTTTGCTCTGAACTTGCAGCTTTGTTCTGCCTCTACGATGTCAAAAATCTGTCTCTTGCCTTTGTCTTTCACTGATATGTTTACCTCTATTGTTATTCTTGTTGGTGTTCTCCCGGATGCTGATTTGCTAACCATTCCACAATGATGTCGACTGGTTCTTTGGGCCTGGAGAAGTTGCAACAATATCTCCATGGGTCTTCCTCTGCCTAATGAAATGCCTCGTGGATCCACTGAATTTATACTCTCACACAGTGATATTTCACAATACAATGTGAATCATATGGATTAAAGCTTCAGACATCGAAAGGATATTTATTGATCTCCTCTATTTCGACATCCACTTGAGGTTCTGTATCTCGTACGACCCGATCTGAAACAGAAGAGTGGGCCAAGGTGCCTTCTTCTTCCAGTGTAGCCTAGCTGACAGTCTTGCCGAGATGTGGTATGATACTTCTTGCATGATGAGCTTTTTCATGGAAAACTTCAACAAAACATGCGGAGGCTTCCCCGTGTTGTACATCCGTATGAAGGTGTCGAACGGTGAGGCATAAAAAATCGCTATGTTGATTAGTGCATCCATTGTTTCCTTCGACATGCAAGGTGGATCCTACTCAAATATCATCTTGTACACTAGGGTGAAAAAATAATCTGACAGTTGTGTGATAACTCCTCTGAAGTTGCATTCAGAAAATAGTTTACAATAAGTATTGACAGAGGTTTATGTCGATTTTCATGCCCACTTCATGCTTGAGAATTGCTGATGGGCACAGATTGCATCCAAGATGTAAGCAGACATGTAGATTTATACTTGTTGACCTTTGGGCAATTGTCGACCTCTTGTAACTTGTTCCTTCAGCCTGTGAGCCAACATGTCAGACCAGTTGCATGCTTTGCCTTCACTGTCCAGTTGATCCAATGCGATCACCTAACTATGCAGGAAGGTCTCCATTCTCTCTTGGCCATACAAGCGACATGTAAAGATGACCAAATATTGATACTTCTTCCACAGTATCTTTGTCTTGTAAATATGGTTGAATGTCATCCTAAATTTGGCTAGCTCCTTTACCCAATTCTTCATGATATCCTCGGAGTAGGCATTGTTGTTGGGTATGTTGAAGGGTGTCTCCATGGTGATAATTGGCTTCGACAAATGGTACATCTATTGATAATCATGTTCCCTGAAAGTAGAAATCTTTATCTTGCTGACACTTCTCGATGTCATCGTCTCGGGATCAGTGTACAAAATCATCCAATGTATCATGTCCGTGCATGGGAATGCAGGATACCTACATGAAATCTGGTACAAGGTGACTTGTGAATGTTCACATAGACTTGGTGGTCTTCGAGACCTTCCCCACATGTACCTGAGAATGTATCATTGACCTCTTTCCATTTCAGCTTGATTTATTTGTCTATGATCAACTTGTCTTCATAGATTGGCAAAATCATAGAAACTCGCTCAACTGTTGCTCCAGTTGCGCTTCCATCATTGTTCCTTGACCCTGCTCTCTTCGAAGCCATTGATCCTAAACTACTGAGAGACAGAAAAACACCTATTGTATATGTAGACATGCCGACATGCATGGCAAGAAATATGTTAGTTAAAACTAATGAAAACTTGAGGGATGATATGCAACACACATGTGGACTGACTGGAAAGGATTGCACAATTTTCACTTGGAGGTTGGGAGACTGGCTATCGAAACTATGCAAAAGGAAGTCCATACTATTAGGAGGTTCGTTGACTACTGGAATTGTGCAATGCGCAATCTAGACTAGTCTGCTAGGTGTTGGGATTGCGTAATGTACAATTTCATCTAGCAAGTGTTGTAGGCCCAGGGACTGCATTATGCAATTTTCTAGGCCAGTAGTCACTACCTCTCAGAATTGCGCAAGGGAATACTGGAGGGAAGTCACTAGCCAGAATTGTGCATTTTATGGGAGGAAGGCAGAGCCTTCCCTCTCAGAATTATGCAATGATGTCTTAGTGAGGTAGAGTCTGGGCCAAGGTTTCCAAGACCTACCCACAGGCAACAGAAAGCAAATGAAGATGTGGATGAACGGTGATATTGAGTGTAAGTAGGAGTGAATGATCATGCATGCAAACAATGGATGCAAGATTCAGAAAATGGAAAAATATGCATGTGTGTGAAACAAATCGCTGAATCGACGATCGTTCGTGCAAAAGGGTGTCATGCATGCGACAATAGTGAGATGCTAACAAAAACTAAAATAGTGCTTGTACAAGCTAACAGCATGAAAATGACAGCAAGTGTTCATAGAAATCAAGTAATTAACTCTCACACAAGCCAAAACACAAAAAGTGAAGCGGACTTACCCGAAAATAGCTAAGCTCAATGTGTCAAAGACTCCTGGATGTGTTGTGGGATGTCAGAGCTCCAATATCGATGTGAAGTGTTAGTTTTAGTCATTTATGCCTATCACCATTGATCAAATATGCTTTTACCAAGTTTTTTAGGGGTCTCAAGGTCAAATTTTATCATGTCACTAGGTTTTCAGAATAAAATTTGGTCACTGGTTAGTTTGTGTACGATTATCTCTATTCTCTCAAAAATCTCACATGTCGGTTGCTTACATCACTCAGATGAGTGTATCATCATAAATATAATGGCATCATCATGTCAGTCATCACCATCAGGGCATGACTTAGTTTAATGTCTTCATTAGGTCATTAGGGTTTCAAGGTCCATATTCATTTCATGCATAAAATCCGACATAGGATGAGTTGTGATAAGCAACTCTTTTCAATAATTTTTTATGTGATTTTTTAAGTGCTTCATGACTAAAATCTCAAGGTTCCAGAAGAAAGAAGTTTCACAATTCAAAAAGGTAAAAGAAGTTCAGATTTCAAATCTCCAAGGTGGTCAATTTCAAAAAGAGTGAAAGTCATGTTTTGAAAAAGGTATGTGGGGCCCATTTTCACTCAAAAGAGGAACATATTATGCCTATAAAAGCCAAAAACTCCCAAACATATTTCATTTGCATCCTTACCTCCTTTGTTTATCGATTTATCTCCTTTTTTAGTGAAAAATCATGGGTTTATAGCTAAAATTGGAAAAAATCCCTTGGCATTGTGCATTTGTGAACCGTGCTGCATTTCTAGGAGTGGGTTTGTGCATTTGTGAACTGTGTTGTGCTTTGGTGCTGCACATCTGTCAAATGTGTTGCACATAGGACAGAGTCGCCCGAAACTTGCCAAAAATACCCAAATTCCAAATCTAAGCTTGCATTTACTTTTTTGTTCTTCTAAGCTATTCAACAAGGTTTTCAAATGGAGGGAGATTATTCACCATCAGAAAAGAGAAAACATAATAAAGGAGGGAGGAACCTGAGGTATGATTCCACAAACTGCAATGAAATCAACTCTTCACCATTCATCAGACAGTGCTTTGAAGATGTCAATTGTCTAGGTTTTTGTCAAAGAGTGGGTGAATTTGGTTTTCATGAGAAACTCACTAATTGGATTGCCACCAACCTGAAGGGAGAAATAGCCACTATAGCAGGGATTGAATTTACATTCTTAGTAGCTACTATCTCTCTTGCCACAAGGATACCTAATCATGGAGAGTATCGTTTCAAAGACATGAGCCTAGACCTTGAGAAGTATAAACCTTTCTTAAAATCACCCTACAGAGAGTCTCATTCCCACATCATTCCATTCAGATACATGTTGGAAAAGTATGCACCACTGATGAAGGTTATAATGAAGTTTTTCACCTGCGAGAGGAGGTTTTCCAGACTATATTGATACCACATTAGGCTACTAATGCATTTCATAGCTATGAAACCTATCAACTTGTGTAACTACTTGTGCAGAAGTCTTATCAAAATGTCTAGAAGGTACAAATAAAAATCAAAGAACACTACCCTAGCCTTTTCCATCACAGTTTGATAAAGGTTGTATTCCTCCATCAGTTGGCAGAAAAGAACATGGCACGGGATACCTTCATTCAAACAGATTTGCAGTGGCATGAAACTACTTCATCAAGCCATCTCCAAGACACATCAGTACAACCCATGGAAGTAGGTTCATCAAGAAATTAGAGGACGTTCCCAAGGAACCTAAACCTGAGGTGACCAAAATATATCAAAGAGGAAAAAGGCTTTTGTTTACTTCTCAAGTTGAAAAAAGAGCTAAGCCTTCTACATCAACACAACAGGGATCACATTTATAAGATGAGGAGCTAACTGAGCATGATTTTGAACTAGTTGACTTGGAGGAAGCAGATGAACATTCAAACTTACAACAGGTTATCAAGGAGAAGAATTCTCAAATCAAATAACTCATGGAAAATATGGCAAGGGCCAAATTGATCATTTCCTTCCTTAAGCAAGAAAACGGTCATCTCAAGGCCAAACAGCTAATCATGGTGAAAGAGCAATCCAAGATGTTGCAACATGCAGACAAAAGTAAAGTAGTGATTGAACATGATGAACATGATGAACAGGAAAATTAAGTTGGAAAGAAGAAACCAAGGACCAAGGGTCTCAAAAGGGCATCGAAGAAAGAAAAAGAACAAAACCTAATGGATAAAGACTTGGACATTCAAGACATAATTGCCTTGGAAATCAGTGAAGATAGAGAGTATTGGCTAGGTAAGTTCAATGGCCACCTAGAGAAGCTTCTTGAAAAGGCTAACAGGGACAATCAGCTATTGAGGCACATGGCCCACCACTATCAAACCAGAAACATGATTTGCAACATCAAGCTCAAGCAAATGAAAAACAAGCTAAAGGAAACCCTAAAAGACAAAAATGAGAGGGATAACCTAGAGATTCTTGATGAAGCATCCATGAGAGCATAAAATACCTCATTTTTCACTTCATGACCAATTTTGGGAGTTTTCTGATCATTTTTGGTTTTTTGTGAATTTTGATGCAAAACTTAGAAATTGGACTAGTCACGGAAACACAGCGCCTTGGTGTTGCACTTTTTCCTCAAGGCTCCAAATGACAAGTGGATTACGTTTTTGGAAATCAGGTGGCCTCCTCTAAAAACCCATTTCATCATATTTCTCAGATAGGGCTCATATTTTGAAAAAAGGGAGAAAAAGGGGTCAAAATCAACATTCTGCCCCTCTTCTTGACAGGTGCTGCACTTTTGGAGACATCTTGGGAGAATAACTTTTTGAAGGCCTTCCCATGGGTAATTTTCAAAAATGAAATACGTTATAGAAACTAAACAGGCAAGGCTAGTTGACCATTCTCTTAGAGTTCAAATTTGACTTCAGAAAGGCACCCAAAAGTGGCTTCAAAGTTGGCGTTGCGCTTTTATAATTTTCTGAGTTTTATTTTAAAAATTCCACTATGTAATTTCTCAGGTTTTTGGTTTGACTTGGTCAAAGTCAATTTCATGATGTAACTTCAGTATTTAGAAGTTTATATGATTTAATCATAAATAAATAGGCATTATATGATTTTTTTATGGTTAATTAGGCTTCATAAAATAAGCAAAACACAAATCAAAGTCTAAGAGAAGAGTTTGTTTTTTACCTTCTCACTCTCACTTGTTGGTTGAGAGATTCTTGGAAACAGTTCCACCACTTAGGGATTCGACCCCTGAACAAGGGGAATCTATTTGATTGAGTCTATATGTATCATTTCTCATTGAGAGAGAAGGGTTGGACTTCATAGGAGAGGAATTGTATCCTATGCTTTCATACAGTTAATCAAGGAGAAGTTGCAGCTATTTTTCTGGAATACTTGTGCATTGAGTTTGTGGTGTTGTTTTCCTTCTATGTCAGTTTCTTATGAATGAATTCATATCTCTTAACATGTTTTTATTTCCTCAGTAATTTTCCTTACAGTTATATTGGCAGAATTCTTTATATTCAAAGCTTAATTTATGTGGAAAATCATGTTTGTGTATTTCTTCTTCTATATTAATGAATTCATGGTAATACATGCTCATTATGATTTCCTAAGCTTTCATACCCTACACTACATTGACCAAAATCCATCAAAATACATTTTTATCTTGCTCCTCTTTATGTCTACTACTGCAAACCCTTGAGACCTTAACCTAATTGCTCTTTCTCATTCTTGGTCCAACAACCTAAAAGCCCTAAATTTTCAAAAACTCAACTAAAACTATTATATCTAGCCTAAAATCCATTTCCCTTCCAGTCATTGACTGAGAAATCCTTAGAGAGATCCCTATCTGGTTTAGCAGGGCTAGCTGCTAAACTACAAGTGGTTTGAAGTTACCTCTTTCGATCTCCTCCTCAGCTTGAGACATTGTAGGGGATAAAATTTTGGCGTCGTTGCCTGGGAAACGAATGATATATCATTCCTGGGATTCGTTCTATTTGATCATTCAAGAATACTGGTTCTATAGGCAACAACTTCTAGTATCTAAAGATAGGTTGATTTAAGAAATTTCATCAAATTTAAGGTGTGAAAATTTTGGCTCCTAAAATACATACTAGGTCAAATCATGACCCAAATCCACCTTTTATTGTTGATGACCTAGAAAAAATACTCAGAAAACTCAAGTCACCTATCTCTGAAAGTGCAGCTCGAAAATTAAAAAGGACTATTTCTTTGCCTAAAAATTTATTCACTTTTGAGCATTTTTCTTTTGATATTCAGTTAGAACTATCTCTTTCAAGGTCAAAATCTGAGTCTTGCATTTCTAAATTATTATTTGAACCTTTTCAATTTGATTCTCATCTCCTTTCTTCTGAATCCCTCTTTTCTAAATTTTCTCATGAACTGTGGTTAAACTTTGATAAACTCCAGAGTCTATCTGACCAACTTCAAATTACCACTAAAAAAGCTTACATCCAATATCAGCTTGAAAACTTAATTGTTGCTTCATCCTCTTTTGCACCTCCAAATACATCAGCTACTTCATCTCTTCTTCCACCACCTCCATTAGTGTCATCATCTCTATCTACACAACCCATTGTAGTACCTCTACTACATCCTCCAACAGCCATGGTTCGGTTCGCTCCTCTGATCTTACCTGCTCAACTTGCTGCTCTACCTCGAAACTATGGCCAAAGACTCCCTCTGTTTGATGGAAGTTTAGAAATCATAGCCCAACACCATGTCGACAAACTGGTAGATTTTATTGTTCTCGAATAGATTGATGAAGAAGATGATAAGATGATAATCATAGCTCAAAGTTTCTTTGAAGAAGTGAAGAAATGGTATCAAAGTTTGGTTGCTAATTCTATCAATAGCTCTCGGAGACTGATAGAGTTGTTCTTAGCACGATGGCAAGAAAAGAAAAATACACTGCAGATTTTGATTGAGTGCAATTCTATGAAAATAAATCAAAATGAGACAATCTAAGAATTCACAACAAGGTTCAATATGGTGTATAATTCCATCCCCGACGATATGAAACCTCCTCCTGGTTTAGAACTTCTCCATTGTCCTGATGCCTTCGACACAGACATGGCATTTTATCTTAGGGAAAGAGGCCCTACAACTCTTGAAGAAGTAGAGCGAAATGCAGTAAGTGTCAAAGCTAATCTGCTCATCAAGAAATCTAAAGCAAATCCTGAGAGACCTGAGAAAAAAGTTGTCTTTAAAGAAGAGCCATCCTCATCTTCTGATGTAAAACTTGATACTCTGATCAAAACCATGGAAATAATTATGGACAGAATGTCTATAACATATTGACAAGTGGAGCCTTCAGTAAGGAATCCAAATTTTTGAGGACAGAAGCAACAACAGTTTAGAAATAAGAAAAAAGATCAGCAAAATCAAGATCCTCGGGGACAAGTAAGAACTCCATTTCAAAAAAATTACACCGAAGGGAAAGAAGAAGATGAAGATGAAATTGTAGAAGCAAATAATTTCTTTGTAGAAGATGAGTTACCTACTTTTTTGACTAATGAATATCAGTTTTCTCAAGATTCTTTCATACCAAGTGATCAACATATTGTACTTGCAAGTGATGATATATGGGCAGTGCAAACTGAAGAATACCAATGAGGATATCAGAAAGCGCTCAGCGATTTGAAAAAGAAATACAATTTGAGAAACGGGAATGTACCTGTCACATTGAATATGAAAATGCAGAATGCACAGAAAGATACACAAACCAAAGAAACATCCCCTACAAATCAAAATAAAGAAAAGGAGATTGTCATACTGAGTCGGGATAAAACCAATTAAGCCTCTACCAGCAATGTGAGGAAGGATAAGGAGGTTCAAAGTGAAAGTCATAAGAAGGAGCCTCAAGCTAAAGGATAGAATGAAAACAAGGACATCACTGCAAAAGAGGTAGATAAGCAATCTAATCTATTTAGTTTAGAGAATGAAATTTCCAAGTTGAAAGTTTCAATTCCTCTAACTAAATTAGTGAAGAATGATAAGTATAAGTTTCAGATTGCTAAAATGTGTAAGGTAGACCAGATGTTAGACATAGTAAATGTTGTCGATGATGAGCCTACAATTCTGTTTGACCTAGCCTTAGAGGGAAGTCCTGAAGATAGTGAAATCCCGCCTTTCTATCTTAGTCTCAAACTTCATGATTTCATCCTCTATAATGTCATGCTAGACTTTGGTGCCTTGCATAAACTTATGTTGAAAGTCATTATGGATGAACTAGGACTGAGTATCACCCAACTTTATCATGACCTCTACCCATTTGATTCAGGAAGAGTGAAATGTCTTGGCCTTATCAAAGATTTAGTAGTGTCCCTGGACCAAATTCTGGCCAAGAATGTGTTGATGGATGTAGTGTTCGTTGATATCCCTCCTAGGTTTGGTATGTTTCTTTCACGATCTTCGGGGGCAAAGCTAAAAGGAACCTTACAAATTTATTTTTCATATGCTACTATTCTAGTATTTGGCAACTTAAAAAACTCTATTGGGAGAAAAAGATGAAATCCATGATCAGTAAGAAAGAAAAACCAATAAATCACCCCATCCATTTTGTGCATACTGATCTATATTTTTTCATTTTATATAGTGGTATGAATTCAGCAGATGATGATAGTCAGCTTATAGAAATTTTAGAAGTTTTGGATGTTATAAGTAATGTACAGAAATTTTTGGTTGTTGAAGGAAAGGAAAAAAATGAGAAGTGTTTGTAGCCAGAAAATTCTCTTGAAAGGATTTCTGAGTTAGTGCAGAAAACAAAGATCATTGAGACAGTGAGCCATCCTCCAAAAAATCAAACAGTTCATCCTTCTGAAGTTTTGTTTCTGGATGAAGAAAAATGGTCTTTGGACCATGGAGATCGATGGTGCATTTGGAAAATAAGGAGATGGGATTGCTGTGTGGATTCATGGTCCATTGAATCATTCATGTAAAATTCCATGCAATCTAAGAATGAGTTCTTATAAGTTAGTTTTTGATTGCTCAAACAATGAGGCGGAATATGAAGCATTGATTGCTGGCCTCAAAATTCTGAAAAAGTTAAGAGAAAAGGAATTTTTTGTTTATGGTGACTCTGAGTTGGTAATCAAACAAGTGAAAGGGGAATACCGGGCCAATCATCCAAGAATGAGATCTTATCACAATGTTGTCCTTAACATCCTTAAAACTTTTTCAGAATATACTTTGTCCTTGATACCTAGAACTCAGAATGTTATAGATGATTCTCTTGCTACTGCAGCTAGTATGGTGAAGATTCCCATTCACTCCAATCAAAAGTATTCAATTCATGTTAAACATCACCCAGTTGTTCCTGATAATATGAGATATTGGCATGTGTTTTGGGATGACAAACATATCCATAATTTTATGTAGATGGAAGATGAATTCCAAAATTCTCGCATTGATGATGCATCTAATATGAATGATCCAGAAATTGAAGCAAATGAGATTGAAATATTGCACCTGAAGGACAATAACATTCCAAGAGGTCTTGTATCTTTGGAAGAGTTATTTGATCAAGATGATGTTGCTAAAAATCCCACCATGGTCCCCACAGAGAAAGGTGTCGAAGATGTGAACATTGGTGCAACAGAGAAGCCTAAGATGGTCAAATTGTCAAAGTCCTTATCTCCTGAGATGAAAATTAATTACATTACTTTGATGGAAAAATTTTCTAATCTATTTGCTTGGGGCTATTCAGATTTAAAGGTGTATGACAAGGACATCATTTAGCACACTATTCTGGTCAAGCCTGATCAAAAGACATTTCGCCATAAACTGAGGAGAATTAATCCTAAGCTGCTTCCATCAATTGAAAAAGTAGTAAATATGCTTTATAAATTTGGTATTATAGTTCCTATTCGATTTTCTGAATGGATGTCCAATATTTTGCCATGAGAAAGAAGACTGGAGAGATTCATCTTTGCATTGATTTCATGAATTTAAATAAAGTATACTTGAAGGACAATTACCCCCTGCAAAGATGGATCATATTCTTCATAGGGTGGTTGGGTCTTCCAGGATGTCATTGCTTGATGGATATTCTGGGTACATTCATATTTTGGTGCATAAGGATGATCAGCTAAAAACATCCTTCACAACACCATGGGGTACATTCATGTACGCCAAGATGCCATTTGGATTAAAGAATGCAAGAGCGACTTTTCAGCGGGCTATGGACATATCTTTTTCCAATGAAAACAATGTATTTCTATTTATTTACTTATATGATCTCACAGTTGTTTCTAAATCTATGAATAACATTTACATCATTTGTGAATTGTCTTTCAAAAATGCAAAAAATTTGGCAAGTCACTAAATCCAAAGAAGAGTTTATTTTCCATGGAAGAAGGTAAGCTGCTGGGGCATATTATATCCAAAGATGGCATTCGCATTGACCCTACAAGAGTTCGAGCCATTCAACAATTAGATTTCCCAAGGAACAAAAAATAAATTCAGTGATTTAATGGGAAAATCAATTTTTTGAGGAGATTCATCCCTAACCTCGCTGAACATTTGAGAGAAATGACAGACATGCTGAAAAATGACAGTGAGGTAAGATGGCCTCTAGATGAAAAGAATTCTTTCAATGCAATCAAATTTGCATTATCTACTGCTCCTACTTTGGTTAGTCATGATTATACTTGATATTTCTTCATATTTTCATTCGCCTCTGAGCATACCTTAGCATTTGTCCTAATGCAAAAGAAAGATCATAAAAATGAACATCCTATAGCATTTTTCAATCGAACAATAAGGGATGCAGCGCTAATATATAATATAATTGAGAAGGAGGCTTTGGCTTTGGTGAAAGCTCTCAAAGATTTCCGAGTTTACATTTTGCATTCTCATACCATTGCTTATGTTCCAATAGTTGCTGTAAAAGAACTTCTTATGCAAACAGACCCAGAAGGTAAGCGGGGAAAAAGGATCGTAACCATGCTAGAATATGATTTGGAGATAAAGCCCACAAAGCTCATCAAGGGACAAGGTTTGGCTAAGATCATGGTTGAATCTAATTTGCATGCATTAGATATCAATTTGATTGTTTCTCTTTCTAAATAAGAAGAAGAAGACTCACAGTTATAAGTTTCCAACATGTTCACTTCATCTCCATGGTACTCTGACATTGTTTATGTGTTGCATCATTTAAATCCTCCACCGAAAGTGCCCAAAGGTAAAAGTAGATCCTTAAAGTTAAAGACTCCAAAATATTGTATTTTTGATGGTGTTTTGTTTTGGAAGGATCCAGGCGGTGTGTTGCTGAACTGTTTGGTTGAAAATGAAGCAAGTGATGTAATGAGAGATTTCCATAAAGGAGATTGTGGAAGTCACCTTTTCTGGAAAACCATGGCAAACAAAATTTTGACAGTTAGTTTTTATTGGCCCACTCATTTTTCTGATGTATATAAAACAGTGATGAGTTGTCATGAATGTCAGATTTCTCAGGGAAAAAGAAAACTTTTGCCATTGTCATTGCAGCCCATTTCAGTCACAGCTCCATTCCAGCAACGGGGTCTTGATTTTATTGGGGAAATCCATCCTTCATCGTCTTCACAGCACAAATGGATCCTAACAGCCACAGATTATTTTACAAAATGGATTGAGGCAATCCCTACCATGCAAGCTACTAATTCTGTTATCATTCAATTTATTGAATCTAATATCTTGTCTGGATTTGGCTGCCCACAGAATATAATCACTGATAACGTTGTTGCTTTCAAGTCTAAGAAGATGCTGGAGTTTTGTGCAAAATATCATATTGTATTGGGGAATTCTAATGCTTATCAGCCACAAGGGAATGGTCTAGCTGAAGCTTCCAACAAATCTTTGATCAACATCATCAAGAAAGTTTTAGAAGTCAATAAGAAAAAATGGCACAAAAAGCTCATTAATGCTTTATGGGAAGACAGGGTCAGCGCTAAGAAATCCATATGTATGTCTTCTTTTCAATTGGTGCATAGGATTGATATTGTTTTTCCTTCATCCCTTGTTGTCTCGGTCATGAAAATTCTGTAGGAAATGGATAGCGAAACAAATGATATGCAGCAAAGGATAAATTAGATGATACATTTGCAGCAAACTAGGGAGGAAGTTTTTCAAAATAATTCTAAACTTCAGGAAAGAATCAAAAATATCTATGATCGCAAGACAAAAGAAGACAATTTCAATCTGGGAGATGTGGTTCTTTGTTGGGATGCGAGGAAAGAAGAAAAAGGCAAACATGGCAAGTTTGAAAATTTATGGACAGGACCATACAAAATTTCAGCTTTCAGAGGAATGAATGCTTTTCTATTAGAGGAATTGAATGGAGAATATTATTCAGGACGAGCGATCAATGGTGGGCTTCTCAAGCACTACCATACTTGAAGAAATTTCTCCAAATTTTCATTACCATTTTATATACCAGTTTACTTTGCATGTCCAAGTGTGAAGTGGATATCATAGGAGTTTGAAGCCTGAGGAGAAGGCCATAAGGATTATTTGATCATCTTTTGGTTTTATTTTTAATTTAGAGTCATGTCATGTCAAATAGTTAGTCAGTTTTCATTTTTAGTTTAGATTTCTACATTTTGACTCCATTGCCCAATGAATAAGGCTACCTGGTCTACGTTGTTCTTGACACCTCCGAGGAGCTACCATCCCAAGCTGGAGCCAATGTTAGTGTCAATCATTTCTTCCTGTCACCAGTGATAAAATATGCTTTTACCAAGTTTGTTATGGGTCTCAAGGTCAAATTTTATCATGTCACTAGGTTTTCAGAATAAAATTTGGTGGTCATTGGTTAGTTTGTCTAGGATTATCTCTATTCTCTCAAAAATCTCACATATCATTCGCTTACGTCACTCAATTGAGTGTATCATCATAAAGATAATGTCATCATCATGTCATTCATCACCATCGGGACTTCACTCAGTCTAATGTCTTCATTAGGTCATTAGGGTTTCAAGGTCCATATTCACTTCATGCATAAAATCCGATATAGGACGACTTGTGATAAGCAACTCTTTTCAATAATTTTTATGTGATTTCATAAGTGCTTCATGGCTAAATTCTCAAGATTCCAGAAGAAATAAATTTCACTGTTCAAAAAGGTAAAAGAATTTCAGGTTTCAAATCTCCAAGATGGTCAAGTTCAAAAAGAGTGAAAGTCATGTTTTGGAAAAGGTATGTGGGACCCATTTTCACTCAAAAAAGGATCATACTATGCCTATAAAGGCCCAAAAGTCCCAAACATATTTCATTTTCATCCTTACCTCCTTTGTTTGTCGATCTCTCTCCTCCTTTAGTAAAAAACATGGGATTTCTAGCTAAAATTGGCAAAAATCCCTTGGTGTTGTGCATCTGTGAACCGCGTTGTGTTTCTGGGAGTGGCATTGAGAATCTGTAAACTATGTTGCGCAACTAACAACTGCGCTACGCACAAGATATAGTGGCCCGAAACTTGCCAAAAATCACCCAAATTCCAAATCTAATCTTGCATTCTTAGTTTATGTTATTCTAAGCTATTCAACAAGGTTTTCAAAATGGAGGGAGATTCTTCACGATCAAAAAAGAGAAAACATCATAAATGAGGGAGGATCTTCAGGTATGAGCCCACAAACTGCAATGAAATCAACTCTTCACCATTCATCAAATAGTGCTTTGAAGATGTCAGCTGCCTAGGGTTTTATTAAAGAGTGGGTGAACTTGGTTTTCATGAGCAGCTCACTGATTGGATTGCCACCAACCTGAAGGGAGAAATAACCACTATAGCAGAGATTGAATTTACATTCTCAGTAACTTCTATCTCTCTTTCCACAGGGATATCTAATCATGGAGAGTCTTGTTTCAAAGGCATGAACATAGACCTTGATCAATACAAACCTTTCTTAAAATCACCCTACAGAGAGTCTCATTCCCACATCATTCCATTCAGATACCTGTTGGAAAATACATGCCACTGATGAAGGTTATAATGAATTTTTTCACCTGTGGGGGGAGATTTTCCAAACTGTATCGATACCACAACAAACTGCTAATGCATTTCACAGTTGTGAAACCTATCAACTTGTGTAACTACTATTGCAGAAGTCTTATCAAAATGTCTTAAAAGGTACAAATAAAAAGCAAAGAACACTACCCTAGCCTTTTCCATCACAATTTGATAAAGGTTGTAGTCCTCCTTCAATTGGCAGAAATGAACATGGCATGGGATACCTTCATTCAGACAGCTTTGCAGTGGCATGAAACTAATTTATCAAGCCATCTCCAAGACACATCAGTACAACCTATGGAAGTACGGCCATCAAGAAAATTAGAGGACGTTCCAAAGGAACCTAAAATTGAGGTGACCAAAATATATCAGAGAGGAAAAAGGCTTGGGTTTACTTCTCAAGTTGAGAAAAGGGCCAAGCCTTCTACATCAACACAACAGGGATCACATTTACAGGATGAGGAGCTAATTGAGCATGATTTTGAGCTAGTTGAATTGGAGGTAACATATGAACATTAAAACTTACAATAGGTTATTAAGGAGAAGGATTCTCAAATCAAAGAACTCATGGACAATATGGAAAGGGTCAGACTCATCATTTCCTTCCTTGAGCAAGAAACTAGTCAGCTCAAGACCAAACAGCGAATCATGGAGAAAGACCAATCCAAGATGTTGCAGCAAGCATACAAAGGTAAAGTAGTGATTGAGCATGATGAACATGATGAATAGGAAAAGAAAGTTGGAAAGAAGAAACCAAGGAACAAGGGTCTCAAAAGGGCATTGAAGAAAGAAAAATAACAAAACCTATTAGATGAAGACTTGGACATTGAAGACAAAATTTCCTTGGAAGTCAGCGAAGACAGAGAGTATTGGCTAGGTAAGTTCAATGGTCACCTCGAGCAGCTTCTTGAAAAGGCTAACAGGGACAACCAACTATTTAGGCACATGGCACACCACTATCAAACCAAAAACATGATTTGCAACATCAAGCTCAAGCAAATGAAAAACAAGCTAAAGGAAAACCTAAAAGACAAAAATGAGAGGGATAACTTGGATATGCCTGATGAAGCATCCATGAGAGCATAACATACCTCATTTTTCACTTCATAAAAAATTTTGGGAGTTTTCTAATCATTTTTTGTTTTTTTGAATTTTAGTGCAAAACTCAGAAATCGAACTAGTCATAGAAAAGTAGCGCCTTGGTGCTGCGCTTTTTCCTCAGGGATCCAAATGACAAGTGGCTTACATTTTTTAAAATTTGGTGGCCTCCTCTGAAAAAAAAAATAAATAAATAAATAAATAAATAAATAAATCATCATATTTCTCAAACAGGGCTCAGATTTTGAGAAAAATGAGAAAAAGGGGTCAAAAATCAACATTTTGCCCCTCTTTTTGACAGGCGTTGTGCTTTTGGAGACATATTGGGAGAATCAACCTTTTAAGGCCTTCCCGTCGGTCATTTTCAAAAAGTAAAGATGTTATGGAAACTAAACAGGCAAGGCTAGTTGACCATTTTATTAGATTTCAAATTTTACTCTAGAAAGGCACCCAAAAGTGACCTCAAAGTTGGCACTGCACTTTTGCAATTTTCTGAGTTTTTATTTAAAAAATTCCACTATGTAATTTCTCATGTTTTTGGTTTGACTTGGTCAAAGTCAATTTCATGATAAAAATTCAGTAGTTCAAAGTTTAGATGATGTAATCATAAATAAATAGGTATGATAGGTTGTTTTTATGGTTAACTAGGTCTCATAAAAGAAGCAAAACTCAAATCAAAGTCTAAGAGAAGTTGTTTTTTACCTTCTCACTCTCACTTGCTGGTTGAGAGATTCTTGGAAATAGTTCCAACTCTTAGGGATTCGACCCCTGAAGATGGGGAAGTTGTTTGATTGATTCTATATGTATCATTTCTCATTGAGAGAGAAGGGTTGGACTTCATAGGAGAGGAATTGTATCTTATGCTTTCATACAGTTAATCAAGGAGCAGTTGCAGCTATTTTTCAGGAATACCTGTGCAGTGAGTTTGTGGTGTTTTTTTCCTTCTATGTCAGTTTATTATGAATGAATTCATCTCTCTTAACATGTTTTTCTTTCCTTAATGATTTTCCTTACAGTTATATAGGCAGAATTATTTATATTCAAAGCTCTGTTTATGTGTAAAATCATGTATGTGTATTTCTTCTTCTAGATTAATGAATTCATGATAATACATGCTCATTATGATTTCCTAAGCTTTTAGACTCTACACTACATTGACCAAAATATTAAATTGATTACAAGACATTGTTATCTTGCTCCTCTTTATGCCTGCTACTGGAAACCCTTAAGACCTTATCCTAATTTCCCTTTCTCATCCCTAGTCCAACAACCTAAAGACCCTAAATTTTCAAAAACTCAACTAAAACTATTATATCTAGCCTAAAATCCATTTCTCTTCTAGTCATTGACTGAGAAATCCTTAGAGAGATCCCTCTCTGGTTTAGCAGGTCTAGCTGTTGAACTACAAGTGGTTTGAAGTTACCTCTTTTAATCTCCTCCTCATCCGAGGACATTGTAAGGGATAACATGAAGAATTAGCTCTTAAGCATCGAATAAATAAGTTTGAGGCTCATGGCACGCATGCCACAAATCTAGGGAAACGTGACACTTGGAGGAAAGTTTCTAAAATGATCTTTGCATGTAACCTCCAGCAGATAAAAATAGCTCCCTGTTACCAGGAATAGTGTCCACTCGGATGCTGCTATTCCCACTAAGATTGGTGGCTATCTTAGAAACAAACAAGTAAAGTCTACTTTTGCTTTCCTTTATGAAAATAGATAGGATTGGAACAAAGGAGACCAACCTTAGTCTTGCGCTTGATTTCCTCTCCTTCTTAATAGAGCTTTGTCGCTTCTGCTTTGTCTGCCCAGCTTCAAAGAGCACCTGTGGAATCACGGAAACATACTACTATCAAAGAACAAAGATCTATATTCATAAATAACACAGGACCAGATGTGTATTAACCATACAAATGCATATATAGTGAAACATACAAGAATATGGAGGAAAACTTGAATAGCTTTATTAAGATGAAAAGTAGCAAGAGGATTACAACCATATGTTCTGACCCAGCATCA